>JAJOZX010002656.1:380000-622500 GCA_023014485.1 Bathynomus jamesi | reverse complement strand
GATTCACAAATGTTTCTTCATGAAACAAAAAATTAAAGTATGTAATTAGATAAATTAACACCAACATTAAGTTTCGAGACGTGTTTACTTGTACCCATTTTATGGGAGTGAAATGGCTGTTCTGCAGTCTGTGCTATGCGAACAGACACAGTACGAGTGGGATTACGTGTTCTTATATATGTTCAAACGTATAATAATACTCTGTGTCATTTACTCTTTAGCTCATTTTAGACTAACCGAGAGAAGATTTGGGGAATAATTTGTATTTTTAACTTAAAAAATAATTTATAAAAATTTTTTTATGTGAATGATAAACACACACACACACACACACATGATGATAATGATTCCCATATACAGCAATATCTATAAGTAGTATGGTATGCATCCACCCTGAGTCGGAAAAAACGGGGGAGGGGGTCTGGGAGCGGTGCTCTTGAACGTCCAGTTCAACATGAAGGGTAGGTGGCGGTACCTCATGAGGGGAAACTTTCTGGGGACGGAAGAGAGGTCGAGGAGAAAAAGATAGGAAAAGTGGGGAAATGAAAACGAGTAAGTATAAAGAGGGTAGCGTGAACACCGTTCCTTGTTATCAGTACATTGATCTAAAAAAAAGGTTTATCAGTACATATAATCATTAAGGTTAGTAGATGCTGAACTGATGATGTTTGACAGGTACAGTAATGAAATGACCGCACGAAAATCAATGTTGATAAAACTTTAAAGAAAGACAGGGAAAACTTTCATACAGCGCGTCAATGTTCTTGAACTCGCCAAACTTTACTTCATTTATTTATTTATTTATTGTTTTTTATTATTATTATTTATCTTTTTTTTTACTTTTCTACCGTTCGTCATTTATTATTATTTATTTTTATTCTCTCAGTTCCACAAAAGAGCTTATATATTTATACCATCCAGCAGCATAAGAAAGTTCCCATATACACATATATTGTATGATATTTATTACAATCATTGCACTTTTACCATAAGATAACGCAAACTGAAATGTACGCTTACATTAGATACACAAGGGAACAAATTTCGTACATGCACGAGGCGTTTAGAATAGAAAGGGCGTACGCCCGAAAATTAAGTAATTACTCGTTGGCGTTATTATTCGTGTGAGGGCGCGTCACACCCACGAAATACAGCGTGCTGATTAGTTACTGTGCGAAAACGGGAAACCGGGAGATACGCCTGTGCTATTCTAATGGCCTCATATGTCTACTCAAAATCATCAGGCACAAAAACTCGTAGAACGCGCACACAAGATGTATACACACAAACTCACTGCTCTCACTTTATTGATTTTATGATTAGTAATGAAATACTTATAGGTAACGAACCTAATTATTATTTATCTATTATTTATCTATTATTTATCTATTATTTATCTATTTATCTATTATTTATTTACCGACTGTTCCTTTCCTTATCTTTTCCGAGGTGGAGAGCCCAGTAAAGCGATTCTCTCCAACACCAAGCCAGGGCTAGTAGAGGAGGATACACCAACTTGACCTTCGAGTGTCGAGAGATTCAAGCGCGAAACCCTTGACAAGTTGACAGGCATTATTTCACTAAAATAAAAACATTAAGTTTAATTGGTAGTGAAATCTCCTGAAGTTTCATCTTGATAAGACTTTAAAAGAAAGTCGCTTATCAGCCGTATAAGAAAGAACTATTATGCATATGTATAACTATTTACAAACCAGGAGAAAAAGAAAGTGTGTATATACACACACACATATATATATACAGTACCCGCAAAACGTTTGTACTCCCATTTTCAATTTCAATGTATACCTTCCAACCTTACAAAGGTTCCGCGCGATGATTTCTCATTTCGCGAAGGTCAAGCTTGTCGCCCCTCCTCTATATGAAAAATGTATAAGAACTGAATGTAAAATAAGTCATTAGACATTTTACCTTTAATTTAATATTTGGTCATATCTCCATGAACTTTGTTTTATTCTTTCTGGCATTGACTCAGCTTGCGACAATTCTCAGTGGAAATGTTCATGACCCGGAATTTCTTCACTGTTTCACTCAGCTTCTAAATGGAACTCGTCTCTTCATTTTGGAGGTGCTGCTTCATGTAGTTCCACATATTCTCGACTGTTCCCGGGCCAATTTAGCACAGTAATTTTTTGTGATTTCAGCCAATCTCTCACTTTCTTTGCCTTAATGCAAGGAGCGACATCTTGCTGAAATGTTGTAGCATCATGAATTTCCATATGAGGGGGAAGCTTTGAATTCAGAGAACCTAACATAGTAACACCATTTTCTAAAAAATATAGTTCTTCCCGACCTCTGCCCGAAAAACAACCCCAAATTATAACTCCCGGACACTGTTTATGGTCTTCTGAGTGTACCTTGGTCAAATCTGCTCTAACCATGAGGCCTTCTAACAGAACGTGGACGATGACTAAATGTTCTAAAAGTTGATTCATCGTTAAACCTTACCTTGTTCCTGTCTTCTTTTGACCAGTCTTTATATTGATGACGACAGAATACGAGTCGTTGTTTTTTTCATTTGGACAGTTACTAAAGGTTTTTTCGCTGGACTTCTCGACGGAGCTCTAGGTCTTTTTGAGGGCGGTTCTGAATAGTTCTTACACTAACGTCTTTGGCTGAGATTGTTTTATTTCTCGTACTGAAATAGTTGGATTAGCTAATACTAATTGTTTTAAAGTCGAATCAGTTCTTTTGATGTCTTTTATTGGTCTTCCTGTTTGTGGGTTTGGACTTGGCATTGAGATAGCGTCTTCCTTATGAAAACGAGCCAACCATTTTTGCACTGAAGATTGCGATATTTTCAACTATTCAGCTATTTTGCGACTTGAAAGTGACTGTTTTGCAAGTACAATGATAGCACCTCTCCATTCTGTCTATGTCCCGTCGTAAAAATGGGGACCAGAATGAAACGCAGTATTCCAGGTAGGGGCGTACTAAAGAATGATATAATGTTAGCATTGTTTTCTCCGACTTAAATTCAAATGATCTACCAATAAATCCTAAGATTTTATTTGCTTTTCTGACCGCTTCGATACATTGCTTACTCGGTTTCAGAGTGTCGGCAACAATAATAACCTAAATCTTCTCTTCCGTAACACTAGTTAGCGTCTTGTCGCGCATAATAATAATATTAATTATTGTTTATCATTATTATTATTATTAATCCCTCTCCCCATACCACGAAAAAAAAAAAATATATATATATATATATAAAATTAATGCTGAGGGTATTTGTAATTACAGTTCAATTGGTAGAAAGATGAAAAGTTTACCGTTTATCACATAGAGCATCATTCCGTTCATACCCCCATTTCAGGGTACGAGCAGTTCGCAACAGCAGCACTATCAAGCAAACAGGAGGAGAGCTGTGTACTGACGAGGCCTCCGTACATAGTTTATCACCAATGAAAGCAACAATTTTCCATGTTATCCTAGTTCAGTGATTAGCCATATATGTATTTGTTTTTGAACAGTTTTTGCCAGTATGTGTCGCAGACACCGCTAGATTACTCACTCACTCTGTGATGCGGTTAATTCATTACATGTCAAACATCAACTTTAATAATCAGATTTTTTTCTAGATTAAGTGTACTGATACTAAACCTGATACTAACAAAGAGCAGTGTTCACGATTAAGTGTACTGATACTAAACCTGATACTAACAAAGAGCAGTGTTCACGATTAAGTGTACTGATACTAAACCTGATACTAACAAAGAGCAGTGTTCACTCTACCCTGTTTTACCCATACCCCGTTTACGTTTCCTCACTTTTTCCCTTTTTCCCCTCGGACACTTTTCCGTCCCAAGCAGGTTTCTCCTTAAGGGATACCGCCAACCCCCTCGTGTCCAACTGGACGCTCAGGAGTATCTCTCCCTGACCCCCTACCCCTCCCTCCTCCTACTCCACCTCCCCCCACTCCACCTCCCCCCTCCCTCCCCCGACTTGGCGTGGATGCATACCATCCTATTCACGCAACATTTTTAACAACGTCGTAACACTGCTTCCAGAGCTGGGCACTTCCGCAAACACTTCCGCAAACACTACCGCAAATTCCGCATTGCGGAAGATGTTTTTCGTTTGCGGATTTGCGTTTGCGGCAAAGTCATCGCAAATTAATGAATTTGCGTTTGCGGATTTGCGTTTGCGGAAGTGATTTTGAGTTTGCGGATTTGCAATCGCAAATCCGCAAACTCAAAATAACTTACGCAAATTCACTAATTTGCGATGACCTTGCCGCAAACGCAAATCCGCAAACGAAAAACATACTTCCGCAATTGCGAAATTTGCGGTTTGCGGAAGTGTTTGCGGAAGTGCCCAGCTCTGACTGCTTCCGGCAAGATTAGTAAAATTAAGCCTCGTTGGATCTAGGTAGTGGCTAAATGGGTGGCCGTGTCCAGGTGATACGTGGACCCATGGTTTGGATTTTACGTAGAGCTGTAGGTTCCCTTTTTTATATGACCTTGAATGTTACGAAAGAGGTTAAACAATCCCAAAACATTACATTATGCAACCTAATGGTTAACTTTAACATACAGTATGATGTTTCCTAGATCCTTCACTTCGTGGCTCTACTGGGCTCCCAAACTAGGTGCTATTAATCGCAAGATATCCTGCATTAATTCCTTAATCAGTTATTTATGGATGGTGTGAACACATCTGTATGAAAATAGAGCAAAAATGCATGAATATATTAGAAATGCGGAACGTAATCTAAATTTTAAAGCAACACGAGATTTAAAGATATTTAATTATAAAGACCGACCGCAACTGATGATCTTATGAATTTAAATACCAGAAAAGCTGAAAACAATTATTCGATTCTGGAAAAGCGTAAAATTAAAACCAAACAAAAGTTCAAACGAAAGTCGGTAGAGCATGACACTTTATCTCAGTGTCCTGGGTTCGAGATCCACATTAGGCAGATTTTTTCGTGTGTGTGTGTGTGTGTGTGTGTGCGCGCGCGCGCGCGCGTACGCGTACGTGTGTGTGCTAAATTTCTGACTCAGGATTAGGAGGAGGGTAAACTGTTGCAAAAATTCCATTTTGGAAATAAATCGAGCGTCGTGTGAAAAAGTTTGGTTTTTTTTTTTTTTTTTTAGGCAAATAATACACGCATCAAAATAATTAAAACTCTTTTTGCCTCCGGACGATCAAAACAATATTCTGAAAAGTCTCTCTCTCTCTCTCTCTCTCTCTCTCTCTCTCTCTCTCTCTCTCTCTCTCTCTCTCTCTCTCTCTCTCTCTCTCTCTCGTTTAACTTGGGTAAATGCAAAGTGATGCACATTGGCTACGCCAATCCCAAGTTGGACTACTCGATGTTGGGTAGTAATATCGAGGTGACTGATTTAGAAAAGGACTTGGGTGTGCTAATTAGCAGCGACCTTAAGTTTACGAAACAGTGTGTAGAGGTGGAAAAGAAAGCCCAGAAACTATTGGGTTATATCAGGAGGCAATTTCAGTTTCGGAACAAGGAGATTGTGCTCTCACTGTACAATTCCCTTGTTCGGCCGTACCTGGAGTATGCTGTGCAGTTCTGGTCGCCCACCCTCAGGAAAGATATTGAGAGGCTGGAGCGAGTGCAGGCGAGGGCCACAAAGTTAATCCCTTCCGTTAGGCATATGGGCTACAATCGACGGTTACGCGCCCTGAACTTGTTTTCGCTTGAAACTCGGAGGCTGCGCGGTCAACTGATCGAGGTTTTCAAGCTCTTACGCGGGTTCAACGATGTCGATTTTAGAAGTATGTTTAGTTTAAATGATAACCCAACTCGCAACAATGGTTGGAAGTTGATTTGAAACGGTTTAGGACTAGTGTGTGTGGGAATTACTTTACGTATAAGATCTGTGACACATGGAACAGGTTACCTTCGGAAGTTGTGAAAGTTCCTCTGTGGATCAGTTCAAGAAAAGGGTAGACGAAATCTTGCACACTATTTGAGTGTGTAAAGACATTTAGGACCTCAGTCTGCGGAAATTTCTTTTCCTATAAAATAGTTAATATCTGGAACCAACTTCCTCAGAGGTTGTTTCCAGTGAAAGTGTAAATCTGTTTACAAATAGGCTAGACAAAGTACTGAACACACTCATAGTTTAAGATTAAAACCTCAGAAAACTCTGCAGGAGTTCGCTTGCTCGGTGTCTCTGTGAGCAAGCTAAATATAGAGCTATTTATATTTCTCCACTTTCCTGTAAAATTTCCTTCGCTACTTTTCCAGGGTCAAGGTATTTTCTTCAACCTTTTTCCGTACCTGCCTCTGGCAGGGAGGGAGCGGAGGGTGGGGAGAGAGCCTTCTACTTTTCTATCCAGTTTTCTACTACTGCTAGCATAGTTTGAAAGACAAAATTTTCCCTGGCACCCGTTGCCATTGGTACCTCCTCGGTATGGGCCGCAAGGCCTTTTGAGGTACTTCTTTTCCTTGTAACTCCTTGTAACTCTCTCTCTCTCTCTCTCTCTCTCTCTCTCTCTCTCTCATATATATATATATAATATATATATATATATATAAAATACAGCCAAATACTGCTGTGTTTTGACATGCTTTCAATGAGTTCTTGCTTGATTTTTTTAATTTAAAGGTATTTGGTGATTACTTATTCAAAATTCGTTTAATTTATTATAAACGTTGTTCCATCAGCAGTTTAATATTTGGCACTTGGTTTATTTTGTGAAGTAAATTATATTTTATATTTGTCAAAAACAACACTATCTGCAAAGTTTTCATGCACAGTTTGCCAGTTCGAATTTACACGCCGCGATATATACGCGGATAAACACGTAAACAGAAACAGTATTTTCACATTTTGTAGTTCCAAATCATATACTGTATATTGATGAAAAGTTTGATGGGTTGATGAAAATTTGGAGCAAGTGTAGTTTACGTCCCCTGACGCAAAAGGGGACAACACAAACTACACTAGGTCAACCAAGTTGGGGAATGTAAACTACAGTAGGATCTTTAGGAGACATTTTTTAAATGAATCCATCAAATAAAACGTTAAAACTAACGAAAATATTACGACTTAACCTAACCAATCGTCTAAATATATATATATATATAGAATATATATCTATATATATTATATATATATAACTTATAAGAAGAGACAGTAATGATTCCCCTGCTAAAAACACTGATTATACCAAAACTTGAATACTGCTCAGTTTTGACGTCCCCATATAAAAAGGAAGAAACTAATGAACTAGAAGAAATGCAGACACGTTTCATAGCCAAAATTGATGGGTGCAAAGAACTCAACTACTGGGAAAGACTACGTAAACTAAATCTGTGCTCCCTGGAAAGATGAAGAGAGGTACACCATAATCTACATCTGGAAAATGATCGAAAAACTGGTACCGAACCTCAAACTAAACCCAATTACCATTCAAACAACATTGGAAAATAGGAAAGGCAGGATGTGTAGTGTTCCCAAATTAAAGGCCCAACAAGGGACCTCATCAACACTGAAGGAAAGTAGCTTGGTTTTCAGGGGGTCAAGACTTTTTAACCAGCTTCCTAAGGCCCTCAGAAACGTTACGGGGTCAAAGTTGAAGTCTTCAAGAGAAGACTAGATGCCTGGCTCAGGACGGTACCAGATGAGCCGGGTGTACCTGGCTATGTATGGTGGAGAGCGCAAGAAAGCAACTTGCTCCTCCACCAAGCCAGACCTAGAGGCGGGGCCACCAGCTTGACCTTCGTGTGAAGAGAGACCAACGCACGGAGCAGCAACGAGGTTAAGGAGATGTGTATATAGGTATACATATATATATATATATATAATATATATATATATGTATGTATAAATTTACGATTGGTTAGGTTAAGTGGTAATATTTTCGTTAGTTTTAACGTTTTATTTGATTAGGTATATGCGGACAAAGTTGGGGAACGCAAACTACACTAGGATAATGTAGGGGAACGTAAACTACACTAGGATAATGTAGGGCGTAAACTACACTAGGATAATGTAGGGGAACGTAAACTACACTAGGATAATGTAGGGAACGTAAACTACACTAGGATAATGTAGGGGAACGTAAACTACTAGGATAATGTAGGGGAACGTAAACTACACTAGGATAATGGAGGGGAACGTAAACTACACTAGGCACCACACCACAGGGGGACGTAAACTACACTAGGCACCACAGGGGGACGTAAATTACACTCGCTCCGAAAATTTTTCAAGAATTTGATAATAGAAATTAATTCTAAATTTGAAGACAGTTTGACTGTCAAGAAAATTATTGATAGCGTGCAAAATAATCTTAAAACGTTTTGTATTAATAGCATTAAGTATAGAGAAGAACTTATAGAAGTGAGCTTAATAGTTTTCTTCGAATTTCATGGTTAAATTAAACGATAGCATTGAAGACGTTGAAGATAAGGTGTGGAAAATTGATGTGTAGGTAATGGGTTTACTGAGAAAAGTCAATCGAAATGAAATAACTTAACAGATAATAATTTTATTGTGGTTACTGACGATTTTTATTAGTATTCCTTTATTAATCGAGATTTCAACTTGGTTTTAAACGAATTTACAGTCACAATATTTTTTATATCAGCATTTAAATGAGGGGTCTCCAACCTTGGCGGTAGCGCCCACTAATAGGCTCACATTAAAGGTAATTAAACATTTATTATTTCATTATTTATTTTATCGATTATGTTGATTTATTCTTTTTGATCTAAGGTAGGCGATAAGCTTTTTTAATTTTCAAAAAATCGTAAAAGTGGGCGGTGAACAAAAAAAAGGTTGGAGACCCCTGATTTAAATCATTCCATAATTTCAATTCAAAGAAAATGGGTAATTTTTGAGGAAACATTCGAAATTGAAGAATAACATGCTTTGACCCAAGAGTATTTCTGGTCTGATATGAGTGGATTTATTGACGAGTTACAAAATATCTATTTACCCATTGTAAGTTGGATTTTGTTCTAATACTCGTAAATAAAAATAAACTGTGCCATTTTGAATTACATCATTGAGCTTTAGATGTTTTAGCTCTTTAAATAATGCACTAGAATGATCAAGAAAATCAGCATCAGCTAATAACCTTATTGCTCGTTTTTGGATAACAAAGATACTATTTAAAGCGTTGTTAGCGGAGTTTCCCCAAACAAGGGTGTTATTACGCTATATAAGGAAGGCAGGAGTATGATACAGAATTAATAAAACCTGTTTAGGTACTACATTTTAAAGTTTAAACATTATAGCAACGCTCCTTGAAATCTGTTTTGGGAGATAATTTACATGATCACTTCATTGCAAATTCTTATCTCGCATTACACCAAGAAAGTTTGCTACAGTACACTCCTTTACCGCACTTTCATTAACATTAAGTTCATTAAGATACACATTTCTTTTATTAGTAAAGGATAAAAGACTTTAAATAAATGTTGCCAGGGGCTTTATCACCTATAACATAGTCGACAGGTGGAATAGGTTTCTCGCCGGGGTGGAGGTGATCACTTCGGTAAATATGTTAAAGGATAGACTAGACAAGTATTTTAGCAGCGTAAATTTGCATTAAAGGGAAGGCAAATTGGAAAGTTATTTTCCTTTTGTAGGCGTTGATCGGGCCTGTGTGCAGAGCACTGGGTGTTCTCAATTTATAGCGCGAGTGATATCCCTTAAGATGTAAATGTAGTGGGAGGCGCTGGTCTGGTCTGGTTACAGAGCACTGGGTGTTGCCAATGTGAGAATACTTGGGAGTCTAAAACTACTAAGCCTATGAAATAGGGTTATAGGTGGAGTTGGTTCGGGTGATGTTCCTTCTTGTTCGTAAATGTACTTGGAGGGGCTGGTTGGGCCTGATATCAGAGCACTGTGATATCTCAAACGATGGCCTTTAGTTTTTAAATTATTTACTTTTATTTAATTGATGGGAATTCCTGGGACTCGAAACCTCCGAGTAGCTATGTTAAATTTTATTTTGGAAACCACTCTCTCACTCTACCCCTTCCGCTCTCTATTTTCCTTTTCTTCAATGAAAAAGGGAGCTGCTCACATAGTAGAATTGGTAATGCCCCCTTTTCCCTTAAAATGTAAGAAGAGGCGCTGACCGGATCTGGTTTGAGAGCACTAGGAGTTCTCGGATTGGTAGAGACGGGAAGCTTGATTGGAGCTCTTGGGAGTCAAAATCTCCGAATAGATTTGTTCAGATTTAGGGACGCTACTAGCTCGAGCATAAGTTCATAGTTTTAAAAATGTTTAACAAATTTTGTAAAAAAAAAAGAAAAGGTGACTGTATTTCTGTAATTCCAGTGAGAAAGATGATAATATAATTAATTTTGTAAAGTTAGTCTCTCAGAAAAATGGCGGCCTTTGGCATTCATCGAAGAAGTGACGCGGCGATGAAATGTTGAATTCTTGTATATAATAAATAAATAAAATTTTTAAAAAGAAATGCAAAGCGTAAATTAGGTAAATTAGTCTTGTGTTTCATGTTATCGTTTGTTTTCCACGTTCCTCTAATGCAGTGGTTCTTAAACTTCAACACAACAGGGACCGACAAAATTCAGTTATAAAATACCGCGGACTGGCAATTGAGAACCACTTCACTCGGGCTCTTATAACTCACCACGCCATACATCCCATTGGGTACAGTAATATTTTAGTTAAAAAAAGGATTGATGATTACTTGAACAACGCTAATCAAGGAATCCATTTTCATAAGTTGTTTATTTGCTCATAATTGTTTAAGTACACGGAAAATACATTACAATATTGGCAAATCATAATGAAAACAATGATAATAGCACACGTACACTTATGAATTTAACTGTACGTACACACAACTTTACAGACATAGCCATATAATACACATAGTCGAAATATAAAGGAAGCATCATCGTTATTGATAATAGCATGCACAAACTTTAAAACAAACAATCTATAGGCCTACACAAATGTATGCATTTGCAGGAACGAAAACGTTTTCATAACGACAAATTTATCGGTTTATTTTGAATACAACATTTTATGTTTTCGGTAAGAAACGTGTGCTTGCATCTCTCCCACAAGTTTGTCGATACGAAGCTCCGTTTTGGTCAGAATTGGTAGCTTTTCTTTCGGAGACTGGCTGTTCAAAAACACGACTCTGATGAAGCTATTAACAACCTGTGGTACGCGAGAAGGTTATAAACACGCAGCTTGTTAATTAACAATTACTTAAATGATAATGTTTACAAATGTAGCATTAATTGTAAATGAATAACTGGCACCTTTCTCGACTGTTTTTGAATGCTATCCAATTTGTTGTCTTGGTAAATTTCTAATTATTCAACAACAATAACTTGTGAGGCCAAAATCAAGAATTTCATTCAGTACAAATGTCGACCAATATCACTGGAATAAATAATTTTTAGATATGGCTAAAAATTCAAGACTGAACACCGCAGTCACCTTCCTACAGTTTCCGTTAAATGGTACCACCTTCCTCCCTTCCTTCCTTGATGGTGGTACTTTAAAAAAGCATGGTGACAAAATGTGGTACGTCGGCCTAAAATGGTTGGAAACCCCTGATCTCTGATGTAATGTGTAAATGGGTACACGAGATAAGTGTACGCATGGTATGAATGAACCCTAATCCATTCTTTTCATTGTACCTTTTCCTACTTTCCTATAAATCATCTTTCATAAATTTAAATGTCAGTAGTAGCTGGAGTAGGAGGGGGGGAACCTTGTCTGTTTTATATTACAGCAATTACTACCGCTACTGTTCCTGTAGTGTGTGAAAGTGTGAAAGCTTTATACGTTTTAATTCTCTCTCTCTCTCTCTCTCTCTCTCTCTCTCTCTCTCTCTATATATATATATATATATATATATATATAAACAGTATAAGTGTTTCTATAGAGACAACTATACACGGCTCCTTAATGACACACATCTTTAATTGCTGCCTTGAGCATCATCCTCACTTCCCCACCTTTTCGAAACCCTACAGCCCCACTTCATTGATTCTAGAATGGCGTAATGGGGCGTAATTTTAGCTCGTGCATAAAAATGCTCAGGAGGAAATTGTAAAAACAAATTCATAAATTGAACTCAAACGAGTTTTGTTAATTTGAAAAAGTTTTCGATTAGATTCCGGTTTTGAGTTTTAGGTTGTTGTTTTTCTTTTTTGATTAAGTACTTCCGGTTTAGTCATTTGAGTTAACGGGGGGGCGGGGGAGTAGTGTAATATGCAAGTAGAATTTGTAAACGCGCGCGCATATAAACACACACACACACACACACACACACACACACACAGTTTGTAGATTAACCTTCTATGTACTGGGCAATGATGCTGCAAGTTACTCGTACCCCGAATGGGTATGCGGGCATACAGTGAAGCCTTTCTTTTACCCATTACTTAATCTATTAGCATATATGTCATAAACGTTGAATATATATATATATATATATATATTGTGTGTGTGTGTAAAATGAGCAAGCGCGATTCAAACTTTACAAAAAGTTTCTTTCTTTGACAGTCTTTTCAAGCGTCAAAAAATGGTATGTGAAAAGAAATAATTAATTTTTTTTATTTAGTTTCTTAATTTTATATATATATATATATATATATATATATATATATATATATATAATATATATATAATATATATATAATATATTAATATTTCCCCATTGAAGTGCCCTTGGTCCTCCCTCATTTCCCCCATCCACCCCACCTTATTTCCCTTTCTTCTTTTCGATGAAAGAACGTTGAGACCACTTCAGAGATCGAAAAGGACCATTACTGAAAGGATGAAAAAACACGAAAGAACGGGTGTTGTCTTGGTCGGTACGGTACTCCGTTATGTGTACGGTAATCTGTGTGTGTGTGTGTGTGTGTATACGGTATTCATGCGTTTGCGATATTTTGTGTGTGTGTGTATACGGTATTCATGCGTTTGCGATATTTTGTGTGTGTGTGTGTATACGGTATTCATGCGTTTGCGATATTTTGTGTGTGTGTGTGTGTGTGTGTGTGTGTGTGTATACGGTATTCATGCGTTTGCGATATTTTGTGTGTGTGTGTGTGTGTATGGTATTCATGTGTATAGGCTAATCTCTGTGTGTTTACGGTGTTCATGTGTGCAGTATTTTTATTTGTGTGTGTGTGTGTGTGTGTGTGTGTACGTGTACGATAATCATGCATATACATATATTCCGTCCGAACGCCTTCGGAAAGTTTCGATGGGGTAGGGTGGGGTACGATCGGAATGGAGGAGGGTAGGGGCGCCATCTGGTGGCTGGTTTCAACCCTTACAAAGGGCCCCCGCAGCGGGGCCCCGAAATAATGGAGTGGTGGAGGGGCAGACAACAGCTTCGCACCTTTGTTGAACAGAGAGGGTTTCGAGAGCTCCTCTAGAGTGTGAAAAAAATAATACGAGATATTATATAAATAAATAAATACAGAATATATATATATATATATATATATATATATATATATATATATATATATATATATATAATTGCTAAACTATGAATGACAACTAATTCAGTTGTCATAGCGACCTTCACCTTAAGCTCATACAGAAACCATACTGCTTTACAGGCAAGGTACAATCAGTTCAAACCCCATCTGCAGTTGGGACAAATATAGGAATAATTCATATTTTCTTAAACTCGACGTATTATGCATCACGATGAAACCTCCAATATTTTTCAATACCGTTTTCATTACCAATACATAATTAAAATTATAGCCAATACTTTTTTTAGTACCAATACGTAGTAATTAAAAATCTGAGGTTATTTATGAATGGAATTTTTTTTAATTAAAAATTTGTCCAAATGTTTTCAACAGAGTACGAAGTTTTAAGTTTTCAGTTTCCGCTACGGTACTGTACAAATAATTTACACATATACATACACACATTCTATCGTATATATACTGTATATGTTACAGGGAATTTGTGTAACTAGGGATTTCATAAAATCCCTAAAATGTTCAGGGATTTCATGTAAGGTTAAGTCTTGATATTTTTGTTAAATCTACGGGAAAATTATTGAATGCCCGGTTAGGTCAGCTGTACGCCCTTGACGATTGGTTAGGTTAAGTCGTAATATTTTAGTTAAAACTAACGAAAATATCAAGACTTAACATTACATGAAAGCCCTAAACATTTTAGGGATTTCGTGAAATCCCTAATTACACAGATTCCCTGTAATATATATATATATATATATATATATATATATATATATATATATATATATATGAAAATTATTTCACGAAGGTAACACGTGAAAAATATTTATGATGAATAAAACCACGAAGGACCATTTTGTGTTTCCTTTCCTTCGTGGTTTTATTCATCATATATATATATATATATATGCGCCTCGGTGGTGTAGTGTTTAACTTAGCTGACTACGAATCCATCGGCCCCGGGATCGAGACCCGGTGACGGCAGGCGGCGCGTAGCAAAACCCAGCTGTTCATGCTCTTAACGATTGGTTAGGTTAAGTAGTGATATTTTGGTTGTTTAACGAAAATATCACGACTTAACCCTTTCGCAAAAAGGCTGTAATATATTGTATATAAAATGTCAAAATTGCTATATTTTACATAAATATCATAGCATTAAATGTCACACATTTGCTCTGAATACAAAAATTCCATCAATGAACGAAGATTGAAAAAAAAAACCTTAATTTTTCTATCGCAAATTCTACACTTATTAAAAGGATTCATTCTCTGGCGTTCAGTTCTCTCATTCATCGTTCACCGCAATGATTCCGGATGCTGCAAAAGGAAGAATGTAGCCATAGTTTTTATGATACCAAGATAAGCGTGTAAGCACAATGACCGGATTATTTATAAAGTGAAATATTAAACTTAATTATTTGGCTACAATAAATTGTTTGTTCTCTCTCTCTCTCTCTCTCTCTCTCTCTCTCTCTCTCTCTCTCTCTCGACCCACTGCTCTAATTCTATTATTATTACCGGCATGAAGAGCCCAGTGAAGCCCAACGCTCAAGGGCCAAATTAAATAAAATAAATAATCTAATTTCCCAATTATTATTTTTGTGTTAAATTTATTGTCACACCAAAATTGTAAAATTATATTTAAATTATAAATAATTATTCATTCATCAGGATTCGAACCCCTGATCTCGGTTTCTTCACTCCACTTGTAGGAAAACGGTGTACACACAGTTACAGACGCCGATTATAACTTTTCAACCTTTCAAATGTTTTGTGTGATGATTCCTCATTTCACGAAGGTCAAGCTTATATATTGGATAGATAGATAGATAGATAGATATATTAGATAGGTGTGTGTGTGTGTGTGTTGAACAAAGAGGATATTATAAATGCCTATATTGTAATGACATAACTTAATTCTCCTTCAACAAAACCTTCATAAAGCGTCAAATTTCGCTGAAAAGCTTATTTACTTAAGCCGTTTCGAATAATAAATCACATCCGGTTCTTAGGATAATAGGGATAAAAAACAAAACAAATGATCCCAGAGCGATATCCCAAATCGTTTCATATAGGTTATGAAAACCAAGCAAGCGAGAGATTATATATTGTTTGGGAACTTATTTTAAAATTTCAATTTTTAAAAGTACTTTGATTAAATTGACGAGAAATGACGACAAAAACTATTAGGAAATAAATGAATAAATTATGAGTAGTGCAGCGGGAGAAAGGGATAAGCGACAAAATCGTCAAAATGCGTTTTTTGTTTGAAAAGACGGCTTATTGTTCCCTCTATCACCTCCAGTTGGCAGATATCCCATCAGATATCCCATTTTGAGACTGGAAACACTTTTTCCAGTCACAAAATGGGATATCTGCCAACTGGAGGGTGATAGAGCAGTGTTTTCCACTAAGTTTTTTAAGGGAGCCACTTCTTCAGAACATACACACTGAGAGAGCCGCACACACACACACACACATATATATATATATATATATATATATATATATATATATATATTATATAATATATATATATAGCTCATCAGCTGTTCTTTTGTGATGACGATCCTATATAAATTGAATATATCCAAATTTCTCTCTCTCTCTCTCTCTCTCTCTCTCTCTCTCTCTCTCTCTCTCTCTCTCTCTCTCTCTCTCATTCCATGCATCGAGAACCGCCACTTAAGCCATCACGAGCCGCATTTGGCTCGCGAGTCGCGTAATGAGTACCACTGTGCTCTATAGGGAAGAATAATGTAGCCGTCTTTTCAAACAGAAAACGCATTTCGCCAATTGTATCACTTATCCCCTTCTCCACTGCACTACTCGTGTATCATATAGATAAAAAAGACTAAATTTCTTAAGCATTCGATATAATAACTCTGAGAAAGAGACCATTATTGGTTTTAATACCTACTTATATGGCTGTAAACTAATTAAAACTACCATAATCATCAAATACAGACAATATAAGTCCATAAAACTGCAAAAGTAATAAACTGTATAGAAACTATCGTAAATTCTACCGTAAAAAGGGAACTTTCTCTTCAAATTGACAGACAATGTCAGCTAAAGCGACACGTAAAATTCTTTCAAATATCTTTTGAAAACTTAACTTTTGAAAAATAGATAAGAAAAATAATTCTTTCATTTTTAACTAAAAAATTTCAGATTACGTTTAATTGTACTTTTTAATGTATGTCATTATATATAATATATACACATTGAAATACTCTGTATATATATATATATATATATATATATATATATATATATATATATGTATATATATATATGTATGGTGTATGTATTTGGTGTATTTTCAGAAGTGTTTTACACACACACACACACACGTGTGTGTGTGTGTGTGTGTGTGTGTGTGTGTAGTTTCGGAAGAATGTTTGCCTACAGCTATGAAGCTTCTAACTATAAAAAATGACTAATTAGTAATATATTTTTTAAATATATATTTTATTCGTAATAAAATGTAAAAATAAACCCAGTTCTTGCTAATTAATAATTTTGTTTTTCTTCTATAGCATTTTAGGCGAACTTATTTCCGAAGTTGTACATCTTAAAGTTAAGCAAATGACTAGTAATTTTCGTGTAACGTGAAGAATTTAACCGTTTGGTTCCATATTAATTTTGAAAGTAGATTAAAGAAAGGTTTCTATCGGAATTAGGTTCGAAATTGTGGACCGCATAGGCACTAACCTGGAACGTACTGGTTCTCTTTTTGACTTTGTATACAAAGAAAAAAAAGAGGTTAAGGTAGGGAACCCTCTTTTGGTTGAACGTTAAAGTGATAAAAAGGCCATTACGAGCTCTCTTATTCACACTGTATAATTCCTATACCTCAACAATATACTAGGGGCACCCTATATTTTGCCCCACCCTTTTTTCTTAGCTAAATAATAGGCCATGGGGTTGAAATGTCTTTTGGGCCAAAAGTTTGAACTTTCTGCGCTTCACATAACCGGATTTTTCCAGTTTGAACCTCCCCTCTTTGTATAAAACCGCTTTTAAACGCCCTTGTATAAAACCGATGGTTAACGCAGTTTTGAAAATGGCGTCTGACAGTGATGTGCGTCGTAAACAGAGAGCTGTTATCGAGTTCTTAACCGCAGAGAAGGAAATAGTTGGAAATATTCACAAAGGTCTACAAAACGTTTACGGAGATGCTGCTGTTGATCGAAGCATAGTTCGACGCTGGTCTAAACGTATGAGATCATCGGAGAGAGGGAGAGCCAGCCTCGATGATGAGCCACGCAGCGGTCGCTCGGCATCGGCTGTGACATCGGCTGTGACATCTCATACTGTGCAACGTGCTCACAGCATCATTCGATCAAATCGGCGCGTCACATACAAGGAGCTATCACTGGAGCTACGAATTAGTGAAGTGTGAATACGATAATTCAGCAACTGGGATACTCAAAAGTGTGTTCACGGTTTGTTCCTCGCCAACTGACTGAAGATAACAAAGCCCAAAGAAAAGGAATTACTTCTGAGTAGTTGGTTCGATATGAGACAGAAGGGGATGACTTCCTTTCACGAATTGTGACTGGGGATGAGACTTGTGTACACCACTTTGAACCTGAAACAAAACGCCAATCCATGGAGTGGCATCACGCAGACTCCCCACGCGAGAAAAAGTTCAAAATGGCTCCTTCTGCAGGAAAGGTTATGGCCACCATCTTCTGGGACATGAAAGAGGTGATTCTGGTGGACATTATGAAGAAAGGACAAACAATCAACTCAGAGGCATATATTGCTTCCCTACAGAGACTCCAGAGACGTATAAAGCGAGTTCGACCGGAGAGAAAACTGGAGGACGTCCTTCTTTTGCACGATAACGCAAGACCACACAACAGTTTGCAAACAAGAGAGCCATCACAAAAATGCGCTTGACTGTGTTACCCCACCCTCCATACAGGCCGGATCTGGCACCCTCAGACTTCCATTTGTTTGGGCCAATGAAGGATGCTATTCGTCGAAGAAAGTTTCAGAGTGACGATCAGGTTGTTGAGGAGGTTAAGAGGTGGCTCTAGCTGAACCCAGCGGACTTTTACCAGCAAGGAATAAAGGCCCTTGTTTCGAGGTGGAGGAAAGCCGTAGAAAAGGATGGAGACTATGTGGAAAAATAAAAACTTGCAAAAAAGGTATGTAACTACTTGTGTACAAAATTTCTGGAACTTACAAGGTAACTTGGAAAGAAAAAAAAAAGGCGGGGCAAAATATATTGACTGGTGGCTTATACAGGGTGGTGGTTCATACAGGGTGATCCATTTAAAACCGTACCTAAATTAAAAGTAGTACGGTTCAGTAGTACGGTTTTAAGTGGATCACCCGGTGTGTGTGTGTGTACTGTATATACAGTATATACTGAACACTACGCAGACATTTGTTTTATTGCGAGTTTGTTTCGGAACCTTTAGTTAATACACTAAGTTTAATGAAGTTCTACTGCAATACGTGTTACGCTGAAAATATACAGGGTGTCCACAATGTCTTGTCACCCCAGTAAACTATTAACTGATTTTAGTTTTTTTCAGACCCATTTGAAATGCGTGATAGCAGCAACTATACGATTGAACAACGCATATTGGCTAGTACCTGGGTCCATGAGCGACCACGTAATGGCAAAACCATTGAAAATATTCGTGCAGACTTTCAGGATCGATTCAATGGTGCGACTTCTTTTTTACTAGCAAATATGCGATGTTCAATCGTATAATTGCTGCTATCACACATTTCAAATGGATCTGAAAGAAAAACGGAAAATCAGTTAATATTTTATTGGGGTGACAAGACATTGTGGACACCCTGTAGTAGATTAACCCTAATTGATACATGTTTCATACTTGTGTCTAATCCGATAATACAGGCTCATCCCAGTTTTATTGATGTTGTGTCGTGGATCCAAATGTATCGCATCCAACTTTATATAAAAACAAGCAATTATATTAATGGTTTTCCTCATAATATCAAAGAATTTTTACTCTTATTTTTTTGTAAGAAAAGGTTGGAAATGTAAAAATAGTTACTTATCTTGAAAGTAGTAAATGTAAAAATAGTTACTTATCTTGAAAGTAGTAAATCCAATCGTCAAGGGATTGACCTAACCGGGCATTC
Organism: Bathynomus jamesi; assembly: GCA_023014485.1. Classification (NCBI taxonomy): domain Eukaryota; kingdom Metazoa; phylum Arthropoda; class Malacostraca; order Isopoda; family Cirolanidae; genus Bathynomus; species Bathynomus jamesi. Next base: position 602,918 of record JAJOZX010002656.1, on the reverse strand, counting down.
AATTTAATTTATTATTATATTTGGTACTGTAAAGCAAGAAACAAAAATACATGGGTGGGGGGGCCCTGGTCTTCGGGTGATTCATTATTTGTTTTAAACAAAACAAAAAAAAAACAGAAAATACCAAAAAAAATAATTTTGCTGTGAAGATTTCATTATTATTATTATTATTATTATTATTATTATTATTATTATTATTATTATTATTATTAAGTGAAATTTAGCTTTTAAAATGTTTAAATAGATTTACATTTACAAGTATTTCCTTCACTTTAATAATGGAGTTAAAAATGACTATTTAGGCTCGTATATATGAACACACACGAAAACGACCCAAGTAAATGAGATATTTAAGCACGAGTTAAACGATAATTAACTCTCTTATTGGACGATAATTAAAAGTTAAGTCTTGTTTAAATCTTATTTATTTAAAATATTTTTTAAAGAGTTAAAAGAAAAATTTGGAGCTGAAACTAAAAATCTGAAGCGGAGAGGATTGGAGATGGTTGGCATTTTATTTGCTCAAATGTTTTGGCACTGAAGAGCTGTTAAAACGGGGGAGAAAAAATAGGAAATAGAGAAACCTAAAACGTTAAAGAATTTAATGGGTATAAAAAGGAAATAATGAATGCATAATATATATATATATATATATAATATATATATATATATATATATAAGGGCGGTTCATATAATAGGGGTGAAAAATTTTATTGCAGGTAAGTCAGTGAGCATGTGGATTTTTTAATTCTACTTGTTTACAAAAATCTTCATGGCAAATTTCTACTTGGTAGCAAAACTTTTAGTGGGTACTCAAGCTCATGTTCGATTACTCCTAGATTGCTGATTTGTCGTATGACAGGAGAAACGGGAGTTCCAGCACTCCCTGTTTCCTGCCTAACGTCCTCCCGGAGTACTTCCCTGGTCGATTGGTGTCTACAATCTCCTCCTGGTTTGGCTTTGTTTCGTTTGAAACCTTGTCGGAAAAGAGATTAAAATGGTTGAGGCAGCAAATTTATTAGAGAGAGGAACACTAAAGAAAGAGCGGAGAAAATACAAAGGAAACATTTCAGTAGAGAGGATGGATCTCTCAGATTTTGTCGATTCATTGTCATTCAAGTTATTTGATACTTTCAAGATCAGCCGAAGGTTCTTAGGACATCTCCTGATGAGTGGAAAAATCACCAAGACGATAGACGATCCCTCCTATCCATGTAAAGATTCAATGTTATCAACGACAGTGCTGAAAGGCGGGTATCCATGATAAAGAATTTCAATGCAACCATTACCAAAGTCGAGACTCAAAAGCAGTTCCTCTTACACGTAGTGGAAATGCACCGGCACTAATTTCCTGACCAGAATAAGTCGACATTGGCCACCGGTAAATGTTCAGGCGACTAGATTTCATGTATGATATTAAGGTGATATCAATACATTTGTGCCATCACTGAACGTTATATTGTGCGAATTTATTGGTTATCTAAGTGTTATTTATCCAATTCACCCACTGTACATATTCTAATGCTTGACCACCGAGTAAATACTCTCGGATTCCACTCAAATTCGTCTCAGAGTTTTATGTTCTTAAATCTAATAAAAAAAGTACATGCTTGCTTGAATTTTTAATTTTCATTTATTTGAACCTCCCTAATATATGCAAACCCACAAGGAAAAAGAAAAATTATTCCAAAGCCTTTCGTGTATTCAGAAGTACCCTGATGAGGTGTACTTCTGAATACACAAAAGGACTTGGAATAATTTTTCTTTTTCCTTGTGGGTTTGCACCATTCATTCATTTCATGTGTCTAATTGTGAAATTCATCCCATATATATATATATATATATATATATATATATATATATATATGGGGGGGGGGGTAATTTTCCGGAAATGCCTTTTCTCGCCTCTTTTCTCACGACTTAAAGTAGTTAAATAAGGTAAGGTGGGGAAATCCGGATCTTGGGCGGAAGCCCGCATGGAAAATACAGACTTCTAGATGATTCCAGAATCCGTCAGAAATTTCCACATCATCAGAGCACGGCTATAAAAGCGTGAGTCCAATTCACTCTCATTCCCAACGAGGGTGTGTAGTCGTGTGGCCTCCCTGAAGGTAGAGATCTTTTCTCTTCCATCCTTCGAGAAGGTGTCGGCGGTTTTGCTATCGGTATCTGTTGTCACTTTTTTAGGGGGTCTGCTGGCACTTTGTGGGGTTAGTAGGCCTCGCGGTTCGGATCCTCGAACCTACGAAAGAGCTTGCTCTTAACGCCTGCCCGTGCCTGGTTGAGCCCTGACGCCTGTCTTCTTCTACTCACACTCTCGTTTCTATTCCACCCTTTCTCTACTTCTTTCCCATTTCTTCGTCTGTTCCAGTTCCTCTACTTCGCTATCCTCTTTCTTGGTCACATCGGCTACTACACTCTCATTCCTCATTCTTCATTCCATTTACTCTCTGCTCTCTGAGCTTTGTCGCTGAAACTCCGCTTTCTCTGCCATACTCGATGGCGATACCGCAACCTCGGTCAACCTCATTTCGTCCGACCTTTACTTCACTCAACATCCATCCATTCGATCTTCGAATCTCCTTTCGATTCAACAAGAATTGCATCACCGCGGCAAGCCTGCAACCGTTTTGTCCGCCACCGTAATCACCTTCATTCCCACAAACTCAGTCCGTCATCAATCCCTCATCATTTATCCTGCTCATAGAACCAACTCACTTGGCCTACAGTGTTTACTGCGTCGTGCTAGGCTACTTGTTACATAGCCTGTAAACTTAGACAAACTCACAGCCTAACCGCATAAGTTATCTGAAGTGTTCTTTCAATATCGTCAAATCAGACTCGAATAATTTGCTATTGTAATACCGCAAGTAGGCTTATTGCTGGGTGTTAACTACCATATATTTTGTTATCCTAATTATTGTTCCTAACACCATTGCATTATTTGACCCATGTCCTGTATAAAATCACACCTTAGTGTCAACAATCATTATTTGCAATATTGAACAATTCAATATAAAGTAACTATTATTCACTGCAAATAATTATTCTTTTATTTGTGCTAATTAAACAAAACTACAAAGCCCTTTTCATCTTTACTAAATACATTATTTATGTGGCCAAAGAACCAAATTGGTGACCCATTAAACTCCATAAATTAACTCAATTACTTTATAGCGGGTCTGTCAACGACCCATATATAGCTGCAACCAGTGAAAACATATTTCCTAGTCAAGCAGTTCTGGAAAAGGCGCCTTATATTTGATTGGTAGATGCCGGCAAGCAGCATTTATTACCATAGCAACTTCCCTTAAACAGACTTCAATTGGTTCAGTTATATCTGTACAGCAGACCAAGTTTTGGATTGATCAATTTGACGGCTCAGTCGAAGAAATGAAACTAATGTTCCACCTATATTTATCTATATACCCAAATCTTTGCCAATCTTACTACGGTTATATATATATATATATATTATATATATATATATATATGCCTATTTATCTATGGTAATTTATCTATGTCTTCCTCAATACTTTATGAATTATTCCACGAAACATTCTAGATATTGTTGAGCGTGTGGCAAACTTATTTTAATCAAGACAAGTTCTAATAATGAAGCAAAGACAAATATTTGTATATTATTTTTTTTCTTAATTTTTCTTTCTTGGTTTCCGAAACTCTCTAATTAACCGTTCGACTTTTCTCTTTCGCAGATAGATATATATATATATAATATATATATATATGAGAGAGGAGAAATATTACACACACACACACACACACACACACACACACACACACACACTTAGGGCTCAAACTCACGATCCTAAGATTAAGTCTTGTGTTGTCTATCCGCTGAGCTTGACGATATCAAGTGTGGGTAATTGAATTTATTAATTACCAAAGAACGTTAATATTCATCTCCGCATTAATAAGTGATTGATTCACCATACTAGTACTAATATTACTAATAACAACTAACTTTTTGTCACTAATAACTAATAACTAATAATAATTATAATAATAATTACAGGTATTATAAAATCACGCGCAAAAATATTCTTCTAAATAAAGAATAATATTTTAAGTTATTCTTTAAAAATAGTTATTCTTGAAATGACGGAGATCTTTAAATTCTTGAGTTTTGAAATAATAGACTTTATAGAATTAAGAGCTCTTTCTATGAAAAGACATTCAACGATACTCAAACATGTACAGTAAATAGTCTAATTGAGAGTAAAGCGCACAAACTCCGCTTCAATACGAGTGCCACAAAGTGCCAGGCATTTATAATGAGGAAGGGTAAATAAATTCACTCATGAATGATGCTATTATTTTTGTTTAAACAAAGATATGAATTAAAAATATAACCCGAGAGTGGTTTCGAACCCTGGCAAAAATAAAAGAATAATTTTTGAAGATGATGATGATGATAAATAATGAAAAGTATATTTTAAATTGTTGTATGAAAGCTCTTTAGGCAGTTTAATTGGCACTGTTTACAGTAACATTATATAGTAAGTGAGAGAGAGAGAGAGCAAACATACAGTAAATCAGCGTTAATATATATATATATATATACACAGGGTGATTAAAAAAAATGTTAACACTTTTATGGGAAAGAATTACAGATGTCATCCAATCAGTACTACCAGAGATGTGCCTTAGGGCTTTGGAAGCAACGTTTGACCGCTTTGCTTTCATACATGCATAGATATCCGTGGACAGCAAGCAAAGACTGTATGAAGCACTGTTTGCATCACAAAAAAATGTCTACAAATAAATTGGAAATAAAAAATAAAATCCCATATACAGTAAGTGTTAACACTTTTTTAATCACCCTGTGTATATATATATATATATAATTTTTTCTGCATATAAATAGAAGTATTTTAAAATATAATGCGATTTTATGAATCAATGAAGCTAAATATGGAAATTTTTAGAGGGATCGTAAGAAATTTAATAGATTGTCGGATTTAGCAATTCCTGGATAGATTTACTCGAAATTAGAGGCTGCTGAAAAACCTCTAATAATTGAAATCTGAAATTATAATAAAAAGCTTAATATTAATATATTTCACTATATGAAATATAGTTCCATATATGAATATGCATCAGTAAATAAAATATAATTATGATTTGTTTGTTATAGTAAAGGATAGATTCGCAGTATTTACGTAAATTGGATTGTAGTGGATGTTTGTGAGCATTGTTTGGTGAAATACCCCTGCTTACAGCCGCAAGCGGAAAGTTACGCTTAACGTGAACCAATATGATGATACACTGATCTATGGTATTTTTAAGTTTTGTTGTAAGGCAGCTTTAAATTTTTATCGATTCGCTATGAATGGATGCAAGTGCATGGGTATGCTACAAATGAAGCATTTGAAAACCTCTCTTGTCAACCTACATCTCAAAACAGTGCGTTTAGTATTATCGTTTGGCTAAGGGTCTGTGTGACGCCGAACAAACTCTCTTGGTACACTAAATTTGTGACCTCGGGACTACTTTAACTAATGCGCGTATTAGTTTTGCCTAATTAGACACTGTTATGTGCATAAACATAAAATGATGAATGTCCTTCAGATTCAAGAATAAAATTAGATAAAAATGTCGCATGTATTAGTCTCAAAGAACCGAGATACATTTTAATCTGCCAAATACACATCCAACTAATCTAGGGAATAATCTGTACTGTGTTCGGGCAGGGTGTCTTGCTGCTAAACACAACTGTATACTGATTTAAGAGAATTGTGTCGCATGTTCTCATGCACCAAAACCACCATTCATTGGAAGAGAAAAGAGAGGCTGATGCGTGTAGAGTCTTGCCTCCATTGCAGAAGACCTGACACGAACACCATTCACTATAAACATTTTGAGGTATACTGTAATTTAATATATACATTTTGAGGTATACTGTAATTTAATATATACATTTTGAGGTATACTGTAATTTAATATATACATTTTGAGGTACACTGTAATTTAATATATACATTTTGAGGTACACTGTAATTTAATATATGCATTTTGAGGTATACTGTAATTTAATATATACATTTTGAAGTATACTGTAATTTAATATATATATATATATATATATATATATATATATATATATATATATATATATATATATATGAGGTATACTGTAATTTAATATATACATTTTGAGGTACACTTTAATATACAGAGTGTACACAAATTATCTTTACAAGTTCTCTCTCAAATAAAAATATTAGCGAACGAGGTACACATACCGTTTTTGCGTCATCTGTGAGAGAAGGTAATAAAGTTTCACGTGGTAGTTGTCAGATATCAGCTTATTGTACAGGGTGTACACAAATTACGAAATTCCTTTAACATGCATTTCCCAAATCAGTGCATTGGCCGTGGGGCAGGGGGGGGATCTCTTGGCCGGCCAGATCACCAGACATAAAAACCCTGTGACTTTTTCTATGGGGTTATGTAAAAGACTGCGTGTACACAACTCCAGTGACCAACATCGACGATTTAAAGACCAGAATTGCTGCTGCTGTTGCGAGAGTTAACGTTGAAATGTTGCAGCGTACATGGATGGAGATAGAATACCGTTTGGACGTCTTACGTGTGACAAATGGTGTCCATGTTGAATGTGTTTGAGGTTATGTGAAACTTTATTACTTTCTCTCACAGATGGCGCAAAAACGGTATGTGTATCTCTTTTCCTAATATTTTTATTTGAGAGAGAAGTTGTAAAGATAATTTGTGTACCCTGTATACAGTTTAAGGTATACTGTAATTTAATATATGCATTTTGAGGTATACTGTAACTTAATATATACATTTTGAGGTATATTGTAATTTAACATACATTTTGAGGTACACTGTAATTTAATATATACATTTTGAGGTATATTGTAATTTAACATACACTTTGAGGTACACTGTAATTTAATATATACATTTTGAGGTATACTGTAATTTAATATATACATTTCGAGGTACACTGTAAAAAGTGGATGCAAAATTAACAGTAAATGACTGTCCTTTGTAATGGTATTTTCCGTTAAAAAGAAAAGACAAAATATATTTTGATATCCAAATTACAGAACATATCTAAATTTCAGTTTGCTGTTGTTTTCGGGGTTACCAATTTCTTTTTTGTTAGTTTAATAATCATATTACTGTAACAGGTTTATGCTGTCAATATGACTGTATCTTTAAAATTTTTTATTTTAAAATTTCATGATGCAGTCCCTCGTTATGTTGATAGTGAATATTTGGTCAAACAGCGACAGTAAACTAAAGTTGTACAGGGTGTTCTAAAAGTCCCGTCACCCCCTACAAAATGTACATATTGTAATAATTTTATTTTTGTGTGATTAATTTTATTTATATGTGGTAGGTGTAATTTAAGAAACAAATCACTAGCAACAATTACTTTAATTACAGTAAATACAGTTACTAATTACAGTTACTAATCAAGAATATCTGTGTGTGCACCATCATGCATGTTTGTATCACTTAATTCATTAACAAATGACGGGCGGTATGGTTTCATGCCGAGATCTTTTGTCATGTGATCTCTCATTGTGGACATGGGGACTGCAAGTTCTTGTGATCGTTTCCGAAGTGATTTTTTCGGTGAACGAGCCACCGATGCAATCACACCTTCACATTGTTCTGCTCGCCTTGTTGGTCTTCCCGACCGTGGTCTGTCCTTGATGGAGCCAGTTTCAAACAGCTTTTTCTCCCAGCGTAATACCGTCTTGTTTGGTGGTGATGTCTTATTGAATCTTTTGTTGAAATCATTCTGGATATCATACATCGTTTTGCCAGTATGTGACCTTTCATAAGCCCATGTGCTCATCACTATACTTTCCTCCAGAGCGTAAGTGGACTGGTCTGCCATTGTTCACACAACTCTAATACCTGGAAAAGAAAAAAATAATGTCAATGAATCGCATATAACTTCATTTAATCACAAAAATAAAATTGGTATTACAATAGGTACATTTTGTAGGGGGTGACGGGACTTTTCGAACACCCTGTACAGTAACAATCATAATAACATATTTAAGTAAAATTAACCAAAATTCACTGGAAGAATTTATAGATGAATATTTGAAAATACGTTTGGAATAAAAATTTTATTTGTGGTACGTCAATGGCTCAATGGCGCATCGAGACTCTCCCCCATTCCCTTTTCCATGAATTTGTCTGGTAATTTTTCTGATTTTTAAACTATGATTATTTAACGAAGTTTTTCGCGATTTTTCATCCACTACCTTTTGTTTTATGTAGGAATGATGGGACCAAGGGCGAGCGCCCCAAAAAAATGGCCCCCCTAAGAAGGAGGAGAAAGAGAGAACCGAAATCAAGCTCCATTTTGTTTTCTTTTTTAATATTTGAAAAGATTGTGTAGCGCGTAAGATGCATATATATGTAGTGAAGAACAGAGGGAAAAGTGTGTGTTTGAGAATGTGCTGGGCTGTTCACAGGGTAGATGAGACACGGAAAAAGATCAACTAAGGAGGATAGTGACAGGAGAAACGGGAATTCCAGCACTCCCTGTCTTCTGCCTAATGTCCCCTTCGGAGTACTTCCCTGGTAAATTGGCATCTACAATCTCCTCAAAATTAACCAACCTACCAAATATCAACCGTAAATACTTTTCCTTTAACAAAAACTTCATAAGTATGTGAATATACGTATGTGAAAGTATGTGAAAAGTATGTGAAAATACGACTAGACAGTCTTCTTCAAAAGTATGCTTTATGACTTGATAAAATGCGTGTTCTGTCTGAAAAAAAAATGACTCGTTAAAATGACTGTACTTGCCTGCTATTTCAACGGTAACATTAAAAAATTACTTTACTGATACAATTATAAGAACAGTAATAAACCTGTACATTATTTTATCGACTACAACGTTAAATGGTAAAAATACAGGCATTTTACTGTTGATTTAACGATATAGATGTAAATTATAAAAATATGGCACTATACTCTTTTGTCCTGTGAAGCGGTAACACGCGTCTTGTTTGAAGTCCCCATAAAAGGATAAACAAAGTGAAAACCCTGTAATTAAAAAAATATAAAGAATGTCCATGCTTGATGTAAAACAAATTAGAGGAATGGACTCCTCCTATCAGGAATGTACAATAGAAGCAAACTCGTTTGATACAGGATTTGTCCCTCTATTATTATATAGCGATAAACGCAGGGAAGAGAGGAAATGACGATAAGACCCAAGGATTTACGAATAGACGTGCGAAAGAGAGAGCAAAAGAAATAAATACAAAAGGCAAAGAAAACAAGCGAGAAAATAGCGTAAATAGTGAAGAATCAAAAGGAAGCTCCGTTGTAGTTAATTCTCCAAATACGAGGGGCAGTACGAAAGTAATGAGTCTTACTGTATTTACGAAATGAAAAATAAGAGGCATTAATTTCGTACCGACCCTCGTAATAAGAAATATGGACACTAAATATGGAGTTAAATGCAAATTGCACCACCTAATTATCTGCAAAACGTATGCAAGATATATATATATATATATATATATATATATATATATATACACCCAAACGCCCCTCCCACCGTAGTGAGGTCGCGTCAGGAACAAGCAGGAAGAACCTCAATCGCTCAATGCAAGACATGAAAACTACAAAAAACGGGAAAATGTGCTTCTAATCACCATCCTCCAACGAACATTACGGACGAACACCCAAAAAATTATATGAAAATGCCATCTAATCAAGAAAAAAGAAATTTTTAACATCGGCAACATTACAAGAATACCAAATATCATCCAACACAAACAGGGAGAACCACCATTGATGAAAACTCCCAACCCAAACAGGTTTCATGCAAGGAGAAATTATACGATGACTTTAAAAAGCAATTTCCTAAATGACCACAGGGCAAAAGACACGAGTAATCTAGAATACATAAGTTGCGGAATGAGAGTGAAACTATAAAAATGATCCTAGCAAATATACCCAGTCACTAACTAAAATTTTAAATCTAAAAGCATTTATGGGAAAAACGAGAACCGACTTCACATTAATGAAATTTATCTCTGCCAAGAAAGTTGTTAAAAGATGTAAGCATTCCATTGAGAAAAAGAGAGATACAAATTGACTGACACGAATGAACGCGAGTATTGCATTTTGCAAAACGTAATAGGCCTACAAGCATTAACCCGAAAGAAGAAAGACGAAGAGGGAGCTGTGCTATTGTACGTACACGCATGCAAATTATATGGCAGAAATGATAGTAAATAAATCAAATAGCTACGTAGAACATTTAGCAAACGAATTGAAAAATTAATCGTGATACATAGTCAGTCATTCATATATAGGCCGCCTAATACCACCACTGCATATTGAAATTCTGATATCATTATTGAGATCAGAAACTCTTTCAAGAGCTTTAAACTCCCCAACACCAATATTATACTTTGCGTAGATTGTAATTTCTTATTTATTAAAGACCTTCTATTCAAGAGGTTTGAATCCTGGTGGGGCGGCTTTCTGTCTTTCTCTCTCTCTCTCACACACACACACACACACACACACACACACACATATGGGATGATGTGTCTGTCTGTGTTCTATCTTCGTTTAAACACTCGTAAACGGCTAAGCTTCACTAAATTTAGTATATACATTGAGGGAAAACCAGGGAAGGTTTCAGTAACACACCCGGCCCTCCCAGTCCCTCTTTCCCCCTAGGTTGTGTTTGGGGGGGGGGGGTTTGCTGCGCAAGGCGTAGCGGGCAGTAGTATAGTAGTATAGCCGCAAAAGGGGAGAGTGCAGGAATGTTGCAATTTATTACGTAATGTTGTAAAGGGGGTGGGGTGTTGCAAAAAATCCCCCCAAAGGGGGGTGGGGGATGCTGCAGGTACAAAAAGGAAACTTGGAGGCGGCGTTATCCCCCAAGAGAAAGGAGAAAAAGGAGGAGAGGTGTTCACCTGGCAGGAGCCAAGTGCATATTAAGACTTCAGCCGAGTAGGCGGTCTTATAGGCTCCTAATCAGCCAGTTGGCTTAGAAGAAGCCAAGGGGGGAGGGGTACACCTGAAGGGGAGAGAGAGAGTAGCGGCCTTTGATTGCAAGGCATGCAACTTGGAGGCGGAGTTCTCCCCCAAGCTATTTTCGTTTACCTAACCTAAGAGGCCTCTAAGGGGTTTTCCCAAAGGGCCAGAAAGAGAAAGGACCAGAGGTCCTTGCTCGGCTGGGAGCCGAGCTTGAATAACTCCGTCATCAGCTTCTCACTCTTTTATAGACCTCTATTCTGGCTGAGTTGCCAGATAGCGCCATGTACTCAGGCTGAGTTACCAGATAGCAAAAACCATATATTAATCAAAATACCACAATATACTTATATGATGGTAGTTAATCAATACAGAATTAATTGTTGGAATTAAGAAGATTCATCTGTTTAAATAATTTAAACACACGCTCTTTACAAATAAATCACTTAATTCCTATTTTATTATAACTACCGAATAACAGTGGGAAAAATGAAAGGAGAAGAAACCTTGCGAAGAAAGTTGAAATAAACCAAAACACACGTTCGTCCATTCCCCCCAATCTCCTCACCCCATCTGTGCTTGTATATATATATATATATAAGAGAGAATCATAACCGTGTCTATTTAATTTTGTCATTCCTTATATATATATATATATATATATATATATATATATATATATATATATATATATATATATATATATATAAATGGATTTTCACCTTAAAGTGAATTAAAACATTAACCAAAACACACGGTCGACCATTCCCCCCAATCTCCTCACCCCATCTGTGTTTGTATATATAAACGAATGAACAACTCGTGCACGCACACACACACACGCCTCTGTACATATCATGTGAATGAAAATCAGAAAAAAAATGCCAAACATATATTTTGTCAATCCTTATATATATATATATATATATATATATATATATATATATATATATATATATATATATATATATATTATAATGATTTTCACCGAATTAAAACATTAACTTTATTACTTAATTCCTATTTTTATTATAAATATCGAATAACAGTGGGAAAGGAAACTTACGAAGAAGATGAAATAAACCAAAACACACGGTCGTATTCTCAAATCTATACACACACACACACACACACACACACACACACACACGAGGAAAGGATTTCCGAGAATCTGGGTCAAATCGAATCACACCTGATTGCCCAGAGGCCTTTTTTGACCATAATTTTACCTTTCTTCCAGTCAACTCGAGCAAAACCTCTCTTCACTCCGATTCTTAGATATACACACAATTATAAAATAATAATCAGCGAAAGAAATAAGGTGGGCAAACCTGAAAGTATAATAATTATATATATATATATATATATATATATATATATATATATAGAAAGAGAGAGAGAGAGAGTTTTGTTCATTAATAAATAAAGGAATATGCTTGTATCTTTTGCCAGCAAATTCCATTCACGTAACCTGGAGCCCAATAATTCCGCTTTCTTTTTCGGAAGGTCCAAATCTCTCACGAGATCATTCAGCATAACCTGCGTTATCATACGTTGTTTATTTGATTCAGGTTGCTGAAAGTCTGTATCTTTAGTGTCATCAATTTCCATTGGTTCAACTTCAGACTCTTCATCCAGTGTCCATGACTTTGGGGGAGTTGGAATTGGGTTATCATCGTCATGTAGTACTGGTCTCATGGCAGATGCAAGATTTGGGTATTGAATTTTATGTTTATTTTTGGCAGAGAATCCTGAAACGTTAGTCATACAAAAATAGCAATCCGTTAGGTGATCCTTGGGCTCTCTCCAAATCATTGGTATGGCAAATGGCATAGATTTGCGGGTACCTTTAATCCAGTGGTGGCCAACCATTTTTTGATGCGTGCCATTTTTAGGTTAGGTTTAATTCGGATGCGCCAAAAAAAAAATTTGTGAAAAAATTACTAATAACTTGTAAGTAAAAATAAAAATATAATATAATATTTACCTTAAATAGAAATATAATGTGAAAAATATTTACCTTAATTTTTAGTTAACTACATCTTAACTGCTTAAATCTTTGATTTTTAATATTTAGTGTTAGAAGTGAAAATTTAGCACAATTCATACTAGACCTCGATGCGCCACTTCAAAGTACTTGATGCGCCACCTTTGGCGCAATGCGCCGCGGTTGGCCACCACTCAGTGAGTTTAATCCAACCCCTAAGAGTGACGGCGAAATGCATGAGATATGAGGTGCCCAGGATTTGTCTTGGTCGCCTACCTTACATCCAAAATAAAGTTCGTAAGCCTTCTTCACGAGTGGGGCCATCGTCTTCCTCTGTGCCATTATGGTCAGTTCTCCACATACGTAGCAAAATGTATCTCTGGGATTAATACAGTTTCGATTCATGCTGGCGGAAAATTATTGAAATCACGGAAAACTTTTTGGAATGAAAAACCAATTTTTTCTACTATGAAAAATTTTAAAATTTGAGCAAAACTTGAAAAAAATTTCTTTTTATTAAAAATCTGTTTGTTTAAATAGCTATATTTTTTTAATGCAAAAATACTATTAAATATAGTTAACCTGGAAAAAAGAAAGTAAAATTAAATTAGTACACTTAATTTTAACTAATATTTTGGGAAAACTCTGAGTAAATGGAAATATTATTTTCTCGAAAACTATGGGTGATAGAAAAATTCTGAAACCATATTTGGAATCAGCATCAAAGTTCTATAAGAAACACCAAATAGTTTTCAAGAAACAAAAATGTTGTTCCCTAGTGTAATTAACTCTTTCTCGCCGAATTGGAAAGCTTTTCACCGACCTTAGACCTACAGTTTAACGTGGATTCAGAAATACATCTCGTCAGGGAATGATTGCTCACTATTTCATCGAGATAATTAAAGCTCATATACAGGACCTGCATTGTCTATAAGATCTGTGGCGCGTGGAGCCTTCAGAAGAGGTGCCAGATACCATTGTATACATTATTATGGAGAGTTGCCAGATACCATTGCTCAGGTACACAGTTGCCAGATTGTACCATTTATTTTCTTAAAAGTTGGTTTAGAATTCCGCTAGTAGGTTTAGAAGGCGTAACATGATATAATTAACCAAAAGAATTAAGTAAAACAACATTGCATCATTCTGTTTATTATAAATATATAGAAAATAAATATACATTTCAATAATAATAGAAATGAGGAATATGCATATAATCCGTCAATATAACAGTACAGGAGAAATATATACACACACACACACACAATTATGGATATATATAGAAATAAATATACATTTCAATAATAATAGAAATGAGGAATATGCATATAATCCTTCAATATAACAGTACAGGAGAAATATCACACAAATATGTTAAATATATAAATACATTTCACTTTTTTTCAAAATACTAAACTCGCACTTAATCGAGTTTACAATTACATCATTATTGCTCTGCATTACGCAGTATATGCGGTTTAATAATATTTCACCGCTTTAAGTATAGGGAAACCTGTACTCGATATGAAGGGCTTTCATATCGTTCAGTACTATTTTTGTTCCCACTTTACAACCGGTTGGTAAGTCATCTTTAAATACGTCTAGAATACAATCAAAAGCACGCACAAAGAGTTCATCGTTAGCTACATTATTAAACACAAGTTTATAAACACGCTTTTCCAATCGAGGGTTTATTTCTACCGACCCGAGCTTTTCAATCGTGAACTCGTCTTCACTCAACATAGCGGCAATTGAAATAATCTTCTAAATCGTTACGACAACTGCGCGTTATATAAAGAAATAGTTCTTCAGGGTGAACGGTGTAGGTGAGCTCAGCCTTGTACCGATCAATTGCTTTGTACCAAAGTTCATGGTATTTCAAAGAGTCTAAACTTTTTAAATAAACGTCCAGCTCTAGACCATTCTCACCTTGTTCAGCCCTACACTCGGTAAACCCATCGAGCAGAGCGGTGTATGCGTATTCAAGTACTGTATCAAAATAAAGCATATCCGTAACACGCGCGTCTAATATAGGTTTCAGCTTGCGGAATCCGACGATTTCAAACATTCTGTCGAGGATGAAACGGTGTCGCGTAGGAACAAGAGCGTTATTATCAGAAGCATTCTTCCACATCAGCCGTATATCAATGCACGGCCGATCGTTATTTATACACAACGTACATACAACGGCGTATGAGGGTGCGTCACTAATCTGCTCTCTTCTTGTACCTACGTTAGCAGGTATTTTATAACGATCTTCACTCCACTTCTCAACTATCACGAAGATTCTATTCATCTCCTCGACACTTAAATAAACCCGTTTGTTTGTTTTGTCTACATTCCGTTTCCAGTACATAGCTAACGGTACCGGATTTACGCCTGAACACGCGCAACGATTTCGTCACGGACACATCGTACGAGGCGTTGAGAATGCTGCTCAAAGGAAGTTCCATCGTATTCGAGGAGCGCACGTCCACTCGGCTCAAGCTCTGAGATAACTATGAGCCGTGTGAGGCACGCAGGTAGGCAGGAACGGTTCGATGGGCGGCTGACTCGATGATACGTGAATGGGCTTGTTCGAACTCGTATGATCCGCGAGTCGCACCATAATCGAATTGTTGTACATATTGGGTAGGTGTTTTTCCGCTACAAGAATTAATTTCGGTTTTATCACTACCAGACTACGCACCAGACAGTTTCCCTCAGGATAATTTTCACGAACTAGGCACATTTTATAATGTTTTACTAAACATCTTCACACTCCGGCGCACTATTTGAGAGGAACATATGCTCATATTTTTCCTTTCTGCCCATCAAACGATACTCGTCTCTAAAGTCTGTTAAAAACTCACGCAGGGCACTAGCCACAACCTCACTACGAACCTCATCATGATATACATTAATATAGTGATAAAAATACTTAAGATTGTCCATGATCACGAGATTCACATTTTCAGTCGTAGGGTATGAGTAATCGACATGGTGTAACATGACGTAATACCGCTTGTCACATCACCCATCCACAAGACTCATTATCCATACCTGCTGCTTCTCTTCTGCACGCGTTGTTTCTTTTACTTCACGGTATATGTGAGACTTTATAAAGTTTAGCTCTACAGCATACTTCAGCACATCGTCTGTGCAACGAAAGCCTTCAACGGTCTCACCAGAACATCCGTAGAGTATTTGTACATCTTGCAACTTCGCACAATCCAATGTGGTTTTAAAAGAGGCATAGGAGGGGGGAATAGGAAGTTTTTCGGTATCCACCACATCCTGGCACTTTGCTGAATACCATTTCATAAACGTTGTACAAGCAATATTAAAGGTAGCCATTTGAATACACGTCTGATCTCCTTTTTTTCTTCTACGCTGGCGAATACACGTCTGATCTCAAGGGCTTACTGCAGTCGACTGACCACGCAGGGAATCACAGATAGTAGCATGACTCACGTTGCTGGTCTTACAGTGGGCGGAGCTTAGAACTTTCACCTGTGCACACACAAAGGAGAAAGTGAAACGCTAATTGAAACATGATTATTTAATAAACGAGATATTCAAGTTATATATATTTACAAATACGATTTAATAAACGAGATATTCAAGTTATATATATATTTACAAATACGTGTAATAAATAAGTTAACAATATACACATCAATGATTATATTCAAGACATATATTTAAAAACACGTGATAAATAAGTTAACAATTGAAATTATGTTAACACAAGAAATAACAGAAAACACAAGAAAAAACAAATGCATAGATTTGGTGATCACAAACAACAGTAACCTAATACTTTAAAGAAAGCATTCTATTAAATACTTTTAGCCTATGTTCACGAATTAATACCGGTTTTAAAATAGATTCGAGACGAAGACCGTCTGGACTGATTTTATAGAAATTCAAGGATTCCAAGTTGATCACGAGAGAAGTTATGTAGTCATCTTCCATGCTGCAAAATCTCGTCGTTTGCCTGTCTGCTCAGAACACCGACAAGAGGTAAGATCGAATCCACATCAACACAAAATTTTAGTCGCTAAAATAACAGCCTGAGTATTGTTCATGTTCTAAATTATCTTTGATTCGTTTTGGTAAAATTGAGTAAACTGCAGCCTTTGTTTCCTGATCAGAAACTCCGTCTTTTTCTGGTATGGTGCAAGGTTTCGTTGCAACCATATTCACTGCTCGAGTCTACTTCACAGTCGTTGTCTTCTAATCTAGATTTACACTCTTCACTAATGCATTCAATGGGTGAATAATCATCTTGGTTGATATTATTGACACCACAATCGAGAGGGCTCACTGGGGTAACGGACACTTCAGGTAATGGTGCGGGCGCTTGAGGTGGGTCGGGGACAATCTCCTCAGGTTGCCCTTGTGGCGGGGAAAATATTGTGTGGAGGTAATTATGTGCTGCTTCTAAGTAAACAAAACGGGCTTTATGTAACACAGTGGCAACTAATAATGATTTATGCAAAGATGCACCAGCTCTTCTGGAACGTCTGGATGCAATTTTACCGAGCGATATATTTATCAACTTGTGTGCTTCAAACCCGTTTGGAACGTCAGATATCATGTTCACCACCTAGGAATTGGTCAAGGCACAGAGAGCTAACTAACACGACTCTATCCTCTATTTCCAATCTTGTAATGAGTTAAAGTGAAAGTTTCGCCTGCCTTTATACAATGTGTTCTGACGTCGTTATCAAGCTCCACGCAGGGAATTTCCAGGTAGTAGCATGAATCACGTTGCTGTTCTTTCACCTGTGCACGCACACACACACACACACACACACAAAGGAGAAAGTGAAACGCTAATTGAAACATGATTTATTTAATAAAAGAAATATTCAAGCTATATATATTTACAAACACGTGTAATAAATAAGTTAACAATAGACACATCAATGATTATATTCAAGACATATATATTTAAAAACACGTGTAATAAATAAGTTAACAATTGAATTTCTGTGTTAACATAATTTCATTTGTTAACTTATTTATTACGTGTTTTTAAATGTATATGTCTTGAATATAATCATTGATGTGTCTATTGTTAACTTATTTATTGCACGTATTTGTAAATATATATATAACTTGAATATCTCGTTTATTAAATCGTATTTGTAAATATATATAACTTGAATATCTCGTTTATTAAATAATTCATGTTTCAATTAGCGTTTCACTTTCTCCTTTGTGTGTGTGCACAGGTGAAAGTTTTAAGCTCCGCCCACTGTTGTGTGTGTGTGCACAGGTGAAAGTTCTAAGCTCCGCCCACTGTAAGACCAGCAACGTGAGTCATTCTACTATCTGTGATTCCCTGCGTGGTCAGTCGACTGCAGTAAGCCCTTGAGATCAGACGTGTATTCGTCAGCGTAGAAGAAAAAAAGGAGATCAGACGTGTATTCAAATGGCTACCTTTAATATTGCTTGTACAACGTTTATGAAATGGTATTCAGCAAAGTGCCAAGATGTGGTGGATACCGAAAAACTTCCTATTCCCCCCTCCTATGCCTCTTTTAAAACCACATTGGATTGTGCGAAGTTGCAAGATGTACAAATACTCTACGGATGTTCTGGTGAGACCGTTGAAGGCTTTCGTTGCACAGACGATGTGCTGAAGTATGCTGTAGAGCTAAACTTTATAAAGTCTCACATATACCGTGAAGTAAAAGAAACAACGCGTGCAGAAGAGAAGCAGCAGGTATGGATAATGAGTCTTGTGGATGGGTGGTGACAAGCGGTATTACGTCATGTTACACCATGTTGATTACTCATACCCTACGACTGAAAATGTGAATCTCGTGATCATGGACAATCTTAAGTATTTTTATCACTATATTAATGTATATCATGATGAGGTTCGTAGTGAGGTTGTGGCTAGTGCCCTGCGTGAGTTTTTAACAGACTTTAGAGACGAGTATCGTTTGATGGGCAGAAAGGAAAAATATGAGCATATGTTCCTCTCAAATAGTGCGCCGGAGTGTGAAGATGTTTAGTAAAACATTATAAAATGTGCCTAGTTCGTGAAAATTATCCTGAGGGAAACCGTCTGGTTAGTCTGGTAGTGATAAAACCGAAATTAATTCTTGTAGCGGAAAAACACCTACCCAATATGTACAACAATTCGATTATGGTGTGACTCGCGGATCATACGAGTTCGAAGAAGCCCATTCACGTATCATCGAGTCAGCCGCCCATCGAACCGTTCCTGCCTACCTGCGTGCCTCACACGGCTCATAGTTATCTCAGAGCTTGAGCCGAGTGGACGTGCGCCCCTCGAATACGATGGAACTTCCTTTGAGCACCATTCTCAACGCCTCGTACGATGTGTCCGTGACGAAATCGTTGCGCGTGTTCAGGCGTAAATCCGGTACCGTTAGCTATGTACTGGAAACGGAATGTAGACAAACAAACAAACAAACAAACGGGTTTATTTAAGTGTCGAGGAGATGAATAGAATCTTCGTGATAGTTGAGAAGTGGAGTGAAGATCGTTATAAAATACCTGCTAACGTAGGTACAAGAAGAGAGCAGATTAGTGACGCACCCTCATACGCCGTTTATGTACGTTGTGTATAAATAACGATCGGCCGTGCATTGATATACGGCTGATGTGGAAGAATGCTTCTGATAATAACGCTCTTGTTCCTACGCGACACCGTTTCATCCTCGACAGAATGTTTGAAATCGTCGGATTCCGCAAGCTGAAACCTATATTAGACGCGCGTGTTACGGATATGCTTTATTTTGATACAGTACTTGAATACGCATACACCGCTCTGCTCGATGGGTTTACCGAGTGTAGGGCTGAACAAGGTGAGAATGGTCTAGAGCTGGACGTTTATTTAAAAAGTTTAGACTCTTTGAAATACCATGAACTTTGGTACAAAGCAATTGATCAGTACAAGGCTGAGCTCACCTACACCGTTCACCCTGAAGAACTATTTCTTTATATAACGCGCAGTTGTCGTAACGATTTAGAAGATTATTTCAATTGCCGCTATGTTGAGTGAAGACGAGTTCACGATTGAAAAGCTCGGGTCGGTAGAAATAAACCCTCGATTGGAAAAGTGTGTTTATAAACTTGTGTTTAATAATGTAGCTAACGATGAACTCTTTGTGTGTGCTTTTGATTGTATTCTAGACGTATTTAAAGATGACTTACCAACCGGTTGTAAAGTGGGAACAAAAATAGTACTGAACGATATGAAAGCCCTTCATATCGAGTACAGGTTTCCCTATACTTAAAGCGGTGAAATATTATTAAACCGCATATACTGCGTAATGCAGAGCAATAATGATGTAATTGTAAACTCGATTAAGTGCGAGTTTAGTATTTTGAAAAAAAGTGAAATGTATTTATATATTTAACATATTAGTGTGATATTTCTCCTGTACTGTTATATTGAAGGATTATATGCATATTCCTCATTTCTATTATTATTGAAATGTATATTTATTTTCTATATATTTATAATAAACAGAATGATGCAATGTTGTTTTACTTAATTCTTTTGGTTACTTATATCATGTTACGCCTTCTAAACCTACTAGCGGAATTCTAAACCAACTTTTAAGAAAATAAATGGTACAATCTGGCAACTGTGTACCTGAGCAATGGTATCTGGCAACTCTCCATAATAATGTATACAATGGTATCTGGCACCTCTTCTGAAGGCTCCACGCGCCACAGATCTTATAGACAATGCAGGTCCTGTATATGAGCTTTAATTATCTCGATGAAATAGTGAGAAATCATTCCCTGACGAGATGTATTTCTGAATCCACGTTAAACTGTAGGTCTAAGGTCGGTGAAAAGCTTTCCAATTCGGCGAGAAAGAGTTAATTACACTAGGGAACAACATTTTTGTTTCTTGAAACCTATTTGGTGTTTCTTATAGAACTTTTGATGCTGATTCCAAATATGGTTTCAGAATTTTTCTATCGCCCATAGTTTTCGAGAAAATATTTCCATTTACTCAGAGTTTTCCCAAAATATTAGTTAAAATTAAGTGTACTAATTTAATTTTACTTTCTTTTTTCCAGGTTAACTATTTTTAATAGTATTTTTTGCATTAAAAAAATATAGCTATTTAAACAAACAGATTTTTAATAAAAAGAAAGAAATTTTTTTCAAGATTTGCTCAAATTTTAAAATTTTTCACAGTAGAAAAAATTGGTTTTTCATTCCAAAAAGTTTTCCGTGATTTCAATCATTTTCCGCCAGCATGAATCGAAACTGTATTAATCCCAGAGATACATTTTGCTACGTATGTGGAGAACTGACCGTAATGGCACAGAGGAAGACGATGGCCCCACTCGTGAAGAAGGCTTACGAACTTTATTTTGGATGTAAGGTAGGCGACCAAGACAAATCCTGGGCACCTCATATCTCATGCATTTCGCCGTCACTCTTAGGGGTTGGATTAAACTCAGAGTGGTGGCCAACCGCGGCGCATTGCGCCAAAGGTGGCGCATCAAGTACTTTGAAGTGGCGCATCGAGGTCTAGTATGAATTGTGCTAAATTTTCACTTCTAACACTAAATATTAAAAATCAAAGATTTAAGCAGTTAAGATGTAGTTAACTAAAAATTAAGGTAAATATTTTTCACATTATATTTCTATTTAAGGTAAATATATATTTTTATTTTTACTTACAAATTATTAGTAATTTTTTCACTTTTTTTTTTGGCGCATCCGAATTAAACCTAACCTAAAAATGGCACGCATCAAAAAATGGTTGGCCACCACTGGATTAAAGGTACCCGCAAATCTATGTCATTTGCCATACCAATGATTTGGAGAGAGCCCAAGGATCACCTAACGGATTGCTATTTTTGTATGACTAACGTTTCAGGATTCTCTGCCAAAAATAAACATAAAATTCAATACCCAAATCTTGCATCTGCCATGAGACCAGTACTACATGACGATGATAACCCAATTCCAACTCCCCCAAAGTCATGGACACTGGATGAAGAGTCTGAAGTTGAACCACTGGAAATTGATGACACTAAAGATAGACTTTCAGCAACCTGAATCAAATAAACAACGTATGATAACGCAGGTTATGCTGAATGATCTCGTGAGAGATTTGGACCTTCCGAAAAAGAAAGCGGAATTATTGGGCTCCAGGTTACGTGAATGGAATTTGCTGGCAAAAGATACAAGCATATTCCTTTATTTATTAATGAACAAAAGTCTCTCTCTCTTTCTTTCTCTATATATATATATATATATATATATATATATATATAATTATTAGTACTTTCAGGTTTGCCCACCTTATTTCTTTCGCTGATTATTATTTATTATAATTGCGTGTATATCTAAGAATCGGAGTGAAGAGAGGTTTTGCTCGAGTTGACTGGAAGAAAGGTAAAATTATGGTCAAAAAAGGCCTCTGGGCAATCAGGTGTGATTCGATTTGACCCAGATTCTCGGAAGTCCTTTCCTCGTGTGTGTGTGTGTGTGTGTGTGTGTGTGTGTGTAGATTTGAGAATACGACCGTGTTTTGGTTTATTTCAACTTTCTTCGTAAGTTTCCTTTCCCACTGTTATTCGATATTTATAATAAAATAGGAATTAAGTAATAAAGTTAATGTTTTAATTCGGTGAAATCAATTTATATATATATATATATATATATATATATATATATATATATATATATATATAAAGATTGACAAAATATATGTTTGGCATTTTTTTTCTGATTTTCATTCACATGATATGTACAGAGGCGTATGTGTGTGCGTGTGCGTGTGTGCACGAGTTGTTCATTCCTTTATATATACAAACACAGATGGGGTGAGGAGATTGGGCGGAATGGTCGACCGTGTGTTTTGGTTAATGTTTTAATTCACTTTAAGGTGAAAATCCATTTATTTATATATATATATATATATATATATATATATATATATATATATATATATATATATATATATAAGGAATGACGAAATTAAATAGACACGGTTATTATGATTATATATATATATATATATATATATATAAACACAGATGGGGTGATGAGATTGGGGGGAATGGACGAGCGTGTGTTTTGGTTTATTTCAACTTTCTTCGCAAGGTTTCTTAATTCCAACAATTAATTCTGTATTGATTAACTACCATCATATAAATATATTGTGGTATTTTGATTAATGTATGGTTTTTGCTATCTGGCAACTCAGCCTGAATAGATGGCGCTATCTGGCAACTCAGCCGGAATAGAGGTCTATAAAAGAGTGAGAAGCTGATGACGGAGTTATTCAAGCTCGGCTCCCAGCCGAGCAAGGACGTCTGGTCCTTTCTCTTTCTGGCCCTTTGGGAAAACCCCTTAGAGGCCTCTTAGGTTAGGTAAACGAAAATAGCTTGGGGGAGAACTCCGCCTCCAAGTTGCATGCCTTGCAATCAAAGGCCGCTACTCTCTCTCTGTCTCTCTCTCCCCTTCAGGTTTACCCCTCCCCCCTTGGCTCCTTCTAAGCCAACTGGCTGATTCAGCCAACTGGCTGATTAGGAGCCTATAAGACAACGCCTACTCGGCTGAAGTCTTAATATGCACTTGGCTCCTGCCACTCACTCAGACCTGCCAGTGAACACCTCTCCTCCTTTCTCTCCTTTCTCTTGGGGGATAACGCCGCCTCCAAGTTTCCTTGTTGCACCTGCAGCATCTCCCACCCCCCTTTGGGGTGATTTCTTTGCAACACGCCCGTCTCAACACCCCGCCCCCTTTGCAACATGTCGCATAACACCCCACCCCTTTGCAACATTACGCAATAAATTGCAACATTCCTGCACACTCCCCTTTTGCGGCTATACTACTGCGGGCGTTGTAGCTATTTCTAACTAATAAATTTGTTAACATAGGAAATAACATAACACTAGAAAAAATAACTGCTTGTATCAAGTATTCACAAACAACAGATTAACTGATGACATAAAACTAACCCCAATTACATAATATCAGACCACAAAATTACTGAAATATCAAAAAAATTTATGACAACATTGAAAGAAACAACAGGCGATATAGAAAGAAGCAGAGTTGAAGTTTTTAATCTAAACTCCAAAGCTACAAATTGGGAAGGTATCAGATGAAGCATGGAAACAATAGACTGCTAAACCATCTTTCAGGGGTAAAACAACGGAAGAGATGATTCATAACCTTAGTAGAGAGGACGCTGGAAATTCTGAAAAAAATGTGCACCGAAAAAAACAACCAAGAGGAAGGAGAGAGAATTTGGAGACACAAAAGTGAACCATGTTTTGCAGAAGAAAGAGAGCGACTGCAAAATTATAGAATTGTGAAAACAACACCAGCGAAATGATCAATGAAAATAGTGGAGAACATTGACCGGGACATGCAAGCTCTAATTGAGGAACGCTCAGAGAGCGAAAAGGAAATAAAACAATCGTGAGTCCATCGGACCTTTAATAAAGAAAGGAAAATATTACACTAACCGACAATCTAAAAGAGATATCTGAAACATGAAGAATAGGGCGGATCGAAAATGAGGTTTTTAAACTTTTTTTCGAAATTCAAATATGGCTAGTGCGGAAAATATGTGGGTGCTATAGATAATGACTGTGCATAAATATTAGTCCTGCGAAATTATATCTTCAGGTGCCACAAAGCCGTCGAAAAAAGTGAAATATAATGATTTTCTTATATTCTGCATTAGTACAATAACTGAAACTTACTTGTTATTATTATATATTAAGTGTTCCAATTACCAAAATAGTTACTGAATTACGCAGCTCTTAGTTTATTTAGATCAATGTTCTTTTGATTAATGATCTAAATAATCCAGAACTCACCACGAGGAGGTGGCTGCGTGTCGAGCTCCACCCATGCCCTCCCAACCACCCATCCTTGCGCATGTTTTTTTTCTATTAACGTTTTATTTAAACTTTATATTCAGCTTTACTTTCGAATGATGGCATTTTTTTACGTGATTGAAGTGTTGATCTTATGAAGCCATCTCGCGCGTTCAATCCAAATACTTTTGATGATGCTTCAGTCACTAATTTTACCATTCTTTCTACTACTCTACTTGTGTATGACAAGGGAATTTCTCGAATGGAGGGGTACTCTTGTTTTCTATGAATTCTTCAATCTCATTTTCTGTCAGGTGTCTTGTCACAGGTGGTTCAGTGACAATGCATTTTTGCCAATTAATTAAATCAGTATAATCAGTAGCTTCAAATGAATAACAGGTACTGTGAAACGCCTCACAACTTTTTCCTTGTTTGTTTGCCTTGCTTTCTTTATTGCCTCCACGCTAATTCTCTTATGGCGCTGCGGTCATCATGAATCATTGATGCTAGAATATTTTCTGGATTTGCAAAAAATGCATTTCTTTGTATGACAGGGTTTACAATATCCTTTACTTCGTCATTCAGTGTTCTTGTTAGTTCAATAGTTTTGAAAACATGTTTTGAGCCATTGACAAAAGACGTACTTTGCTTAATAGAAAACCACATTGGGATGTAGACCTTCATTATAAAAGAAGCAATGTTCATGAGGTTCTCAGATGGACTTACAGTTGAAACGTATAGACGAAGCAAACGATTTGCTGTAGTCAGCCATCGTGAATGTGCCATTTTGCCTGGACTACGATGAGCAAGATCTGGAGAGCAATATCCCTTTGTTATGGCCTGATGAATATCAATTAGATATTTTTGGTCGGTGCTAAGATCTTCACAGTCTACAGTTGGTTCCTCAGCATCAATCCTTTCAAACTCGACAATAGGAAGACTCTCACAGTTCTCTAATTCCCTGCCAATAGGACCGGTGAATCCGCGGGGGCCAGATGTTTTTCCATCCAGCTTTGCAACTAAATGGCGTAATGGCAATTCATTGGCATGGAGCTGGCACACTAAATGCTGAACTGGCTTCTTCAGCTTCAATTCTATAAGCCTTATAACGCCTCCCTTTTCTCCAGTGTTGACTGCTGCACCATCGCATCCAATGGCAACAAGGTTTTCCAGGTTCATGTCATTATTTCCAATATACTCAAACATTCCTTTACATATTTCTTCAGCTGATCCAGAATTCACAGAATAATGGCCCAAATAATCTGAACCAGGTTCTCTCACTAAAGTGATATGTTCTTCTGTTACCTTCTTCTGATATACTTTGGACTCTTTTTTTTCTTGGAAGAGTGTAGAATCTTTTCGACCATCAAAATAGATTCCTCTGATTGGGACCTGATTTTGATCTTTCATAATTTCTGATCTCTTCTTTTGTCTTTCTCTTCTGATTTTACTCCTATCCACTACTTCAGATGTATTGTCAATAGAAACTTCTCCAATATCTTGCAATACTGCACTAACAATGAATGCTGCAGCTCGATCTGAAACTGCAGTCCTGTCACAAGCAGTAGCCACTGAAGGTAGATTTGTAGTTTTCCTTTTCTTGAATAATTGTTCTTCAGGTTGTTCGAGCTTTCTCTTCGAGCTAACTGGCTCTGGAAATGTATCGTCTGATATTTCGCCAGATTCACTTTCACTATTTGATGTCGATGATGATAATTCAACATTTGTATCCTGCAATTTCTCCTGTGAAGATTCTTTGGTGAGCCTCACAGCTTCTTTTTGCTTTCTTAGCAACGTAGATGCTTTTTTCTTTGAGAGTGTAATATCTACTCTATCAATAAACAGTTTTCTTTCACTCCTTTGATCTAAGAGGAACGTCACTTCTTCCTTTGGAACCGTTTTTTCTTTGGGACAAGAACATTGTGTTAGTACTTTGCACTTGCACGCTGCAATGTCAAAAAGTTTCGTGTGTGCTTCTTTTTTGAACATATCAATCTTTGCTTTGTAAGCTTCAGAATTTTTTCTGCTTTGGTATGGCTTCATAATGACACGATACTTTTCGTGGTAGCTTCTGAACATTGTTTCAATTCGCCTGTCTGACAGAATTGGGACGGAAGCACTTTCCCAAATTGTTTTCAATTTATCAACAACTTGTTCTAATATTTGAGATATTGAAGGATCTTTATTAGTATTCTGTTTCAAATCGTTTCTTACAAACAAGTAATATTTAAAAACTCCTCCGTATGTAGGAAGATTCCTGTGCCACAAATCTTCCCCCATACCAAACATGGGGCACTCAGTTGAGGCCCTGGTTGATTTTGCACAAACTCGAGACATTTTGAAAGTATACAAATCTGAAAAAGAAAGAGCTAATATCAATTATACGTTAATTTCAGTTAATAGTACATGGCAAACTTAGGGCAACACAATACAGAAATGCAAAATATATAAGAAATATAGTTTAGACTAATCTGAGTAACGCCAACAACAGAACACCCACCTGCTACGAGAGCGACAGCTACACTGAACCGAGGTACTCACGTGACAGCTGAGTGAGCTGACTATAGAAAACTGTTTTTAAAGAATAGAAACTTTTTTTAAAGGTTGACTGAGCTATTTTTATACAAGTGTGAATAAATTCTTGTCTATTGTGCATCGTGGACTCTTCTGTAATTATTGGTTAAAATCTGCTTTTTTTCAATTTTTTTCAATATTGAAGGTCATTGTGGCACCTGAAGATATTAATGTTATGATTTTAAATTTATACCAGCTTATTTCCTCACTACTCCACACATTTTCCACACTAGCCAATTTGAAAATTCGAAAAATGAGTTTTTCACTCCGCCCTAATGAAGAACTCGGTATGAATCAGTTTTCATTATCTCGAAAAATAACAAAAGACATAAGTGTGACAGAAAGTAGGACAGAAGTATTTTCTTCAGAAAGTATGACAAGTATTTTCTTTGAAAAAATACGAGTAAAGTAAAGAACGGGTTCTTATTTTACACTACATTATATTGAGCGAGCTATATAGGACAAGTGATTCACGTTCAGATTCAGGTCAGGACAAAATGGAAATTACACTGATTAAACACTGTAAGGGTGAAAAAGCAACTCCCCTGTACTAAACATGAAGATGATTTCTGGACACGGTAGAAATGCGGGACATCTGAAAGAAAGCAAATGGATGGATCTCGAGCAAAGAACTACAGGCCAGCGTCACTGACATCTCATCTCGCCAAAGTATTTGAAAGGAAAATATCTTCAACTTTCGAAGGCATAGGAAAGATTCAACGAGAACCAACATGGATTCCGATCACAAAGATTGTTCCTATCACAGCAAGTAGAGCATTATAACAGTATAACTGACCCTCTCGGAAGCAATCAGTTATGATGTAATATATATGCACAGACTTTTCCAAGGCATTCGACAAGTGTGACAGGGGCGTCCACAGGATCAATTAAGTAAGGGGGCATTTCCAAATACAGGGGGAGTACAAGTATTTGCGACCGCCAGAGGCGCGGGCTCTAGGGGGCTCCGGGGGCATGCTCCCCCGGGAAATTTTTTAAATTTACGTTTTCTGAGTCAGCATTTCCTGCCTTCTAGAGGCAGTTAGGAGGGCAAATTATAGGGCTTCAAATACTGAAAAATAACGATTTTTTTACACATCCTTTGTATGTCCATGATATTAGGGTGAAACCAGATACACAATAACTTGGTAGATATACAAGTTTACTATTCTTACATAATATACATATAAATAATTGTCATGGGACTGAGAAGGTTAATGAAGACAGTATTCAGCTCTTTAAGTAATGTACAAGATATCCTTCCTAACGATCTCGTAGTCGCGTTCTCCACAACAAATTTTACATGTTTTAATTTTAATCACAGGATTTTTTCTTCATATCAACAATATTGGGAAATTATACAATATTACACCTCGGTGGTGTAGTGGTTAGCGTCGCTGACTACGAATCCATCGGCCCCGGGTTCGAGACCCGACGGCAGCCGGCGCGCAGCAAAACCCAGCTGTTCATCCTTCCACACAATAAAGAAAGTGGTTGGTAGATAAATGGGTACCCTAGGCGGCCTAGTGGTTAAGACGCCGGACTGCTGATGGGGCGTGGTTCGGATTCCACGTTAAACTGTAGGTCTAAGGTGGAGTGAAAAGCTTGACCTTCGTCAGAATGAACAATTCGGGCGGAAGCTAACCAACCAAACCAAAGGTATATAGTAACCAATTACTATCTTCAAATATTATGACTGAATTTTGGGTTTATAATGAAATCTATCTGTAAGCAGTTGACGAAAAAACGAGGGGGCACCATTGAAAAACAAGGGGGCTTGGCCCCCTGGTGCCCCATCGTGTGAACGCCCCTGAAGTGTGGTCATGGAATATCACATAAAATGAAACGTATGGAAATACTGCTAGAATAATTTTTAAAATTGCACTAGTTTAATAACAGGAACCTCGCCGAGTGGACCGAAAAGTCTTTGAAGCTTCATCTTGTCCTTGTAACACCTCGTAACTTCTTGTAATCTCTCTCTCTCTCTCTTCTCTCTCTCTCTCTCTTTATATATATATATATATATATAATATATATATTATATATATGGGAATGAACTCAGAATATATATATATATATATATATATATATATATTTAATGGTATATGGGGTGGCGTGTTAGTCAACGCATCGTTCTGGCGATAATGAAAGGGTTCCTGTTCGAATGCTGTCAACAGTAACATGGAAGATGAACCTTTTGTTCTCGAGATATTCAAAGATAAAAATACAACCAAATCAGTCTATCTTAGGCTTAATCTAAAGTTTATGCCAGTGTATATATATATATATATAATATATAAAATATATGTATGTGCGTGTGTGAAAAGGAGAAAACTGTGGCCCAGTGGGACTCGAACTCGTGTAGTTTCTTCAGAATCAACGCTCTTACCGACCACGTCAGACACCAGTTAAATTAAATTTCAAACTTGAGGTATTTTTATGTATTATTAAAAACAACACATCAGAAAGGTGCCTCGTCAAACAGCGTAAATACTGAATTTCTTCGAACCTATCTCTTTTCGGGTGCCGGGATGGCGTGGTTGGTACTAGCGTTGACTCTGAAGAAACTACGTCACGTGTTCGATTTCCACCCATTTCTAGTTTACCACAAGACTGCCTTTTTTTCTTTTTTTCTATCTTATATAGCGCAGTGATTGCACTCAAAATAATATAATGGTGTAGTGGTTAGCGTCGCTAACTACGAATCCATCGGCCCCGGGATCGAGAACCGGTGACGGCGGGCGGCGCGCAGTAAAACCCAGCTGTTCATCCTTCCACACAATAAAAATAATTGGTAGATAAATAGGTACCCTTGGTAGCCTAGTGGTTGAGACGCTAGCCCGCTGGTGGGGAGTAGTTCGGATTCCACGTTAAACTGTAGGTCTAAGGTGAAGTGACAAGCTTAACCTTCGTCAGAATGAACAATTCGGGTGGAAGCAAAACAAAGGTTAACCAAAGTTTATATATATATATACATATACAGTATATATATATATATAGGGTGGAGCGGAAATATTGCAGGGGACTGTACATTACTTTTGTGTGTAATCTAAGATTAATCTAGGATTAAAGATACATTACTTGTGATTGTTCAGCTCTTATATCTCGTGGATAATGTTGATTTCTTTGTATGGTGTTGGTATAATACCTTCAATAATGACTTTGCATTTGGTTATATTGATAATGCTAATTTAAGATTAATTCAAACCTTAATTAATAATTCTTATTCATGACACACATTATTAATAACTTTTATTTTTAACAGGAGCCCACGCAGTGTTCCCTCTAAGGTGTGCGCGTGTGCGCGCGCACACGCGTTTTGAAACCCGCGCACACAGCAAAATAAAATGCGCACAGGCTCAAGCGTATCATGAGTCACGACAGTAAATGAAGTAATTTAAAAAGTATACCGTCACACAAGGTCTGACCATTTGCATCAACATACTCTATAGTCGTTCTTTTAAGTATTAACCCCTTCCGCCCGACTTCGCTGACGTCCGCGCAATTAAGCAATACGGATTTTTTTTACTCTATGTATTTGCATTTTTTCTTTTATACATTAACGCATTGAATATAAACCTTCTCTTTCTTATTTTTGCATAAAAACGAATAGTAATTATCTCATAATTCCTATTTTGTGAATGGATAAAATTATGTATTAATCTTGATAGTCTATTTTAAATTGCTAAATGCTAAAAATTGTTTTGAGAAATGATAGCTAAAATAGTCATTTT
The DNA here is from genome assembly GCA_023014485.1 of Bathynomus jamesi. Classification (NCBI taxonomy): domain Eukaryota; kingdom Metazoa; phylum Arthropoda; class Malacostraca; order Isopoda; family Cirolanidae; genus Bathynomus; species Bathynomus jamesi. The sequence continues at coordinate 571,767 of JAJOZX010002656.1, read as the reverse complement.
CAATTAGTTATTTTTTTAATTTTATTTTTGTTGAATTTTATTTTACTACTTTTTATTTTATTCATATTTTTAGAATGGATAAAATGTTTTCTTTTTTAAGAATATATAATATTGTAAACAGTTTTTTAATATCCATTTAATAGTACCGTAATGATCAAGCTATTACCTTATGGAAATAATATTTATTAAGTATTTAATATTTATATATATATAATTTTGAAGATAATAGCGCTCAGAAAAGTTTGCACAATTTTTCACCATGAATCTAAATGTATGCACAACGAAAATTTCTTGCGCACACGGACTAAAAAAAATTAGAGGGAACATTGGAGCCCAGTAAAGCCTAAAGCTTAAGGGCCAAATTAAATAAAATAAATAGTCCAGCTTCACAATTATTTATGTCATTGTAAATTGTAATACCACTGTATTTATTTTATTATCCAGTACTTCTTTATTAGAAGGCGAGGGCGCTGACCACTGCGGTACGACAAGGTAGAAGTTAGTACAACCTTGGGCATATTTTAACACCCCGAGGGAACACATACAATGCTTTCGCATGCGTGATATTCTAGTAATGGAACCCCAGTGTTACATCAGAGATTTGATTGAAATTCCGTCATTCGCTCGAGTTCAAGGTGGTTAACAGGAAAAACATCTGGAGTTGAAAGCGTTGTGTGTTCTCTTAGGTGTAAAATATGCACCAGGTTATGCTAACTTTCACCTTGTTGTACCGCAGTGGTCAGCGCCCTAGCTTTCTACTAAAGAGCTGCTGCGTTCGAATCCTAGTCGAGTATATATACGAGTGTGTGTGTGTATATACCTTTGGTTAGCTTCCGCCCGAATTGTTCATTCTGACGAAGGTCAAGCTTTTCACTCCACCTTAGACCTACAGTTTAACGTGGAATCCGAACCACGCCCCATCAGCAGCCCAGCGTCTTAACCACTAGGCCACCTAGGGTACCCATTTATCTACCAACTACTTTCTTTATTGTGTGGAAGGATTTACAGCTGGGTTTTGCTGCGCGCCGGCTGCCGTCGGGTCTCGAACCCGGGGCCGATGGATTCGTAGTCAGCGACGCTAACCACTACACCACCGAGGCCACCACCACTGTATATAATGCTTTGAGTGTAATCACTACTCAAGAGGTGTTGGGTTTGAATCCTGGTTGGGGGGTGACATGACACCACACCATCTTCAATTTTCCTATAATTGGTATATAGCATTGTCTAAACCAGTGGTACTCATTGCGCAGCTCGCGAGCCAAATGCGGCTCGTGATGGCCTAAGTGGCGGTTCTCGATGCACGGAGAGAGAGAGAGAGAGAGAGAAGAGATTTGGATATATTCAATTTATATAGGATCGTCATCACAAAAGAACAGCTGATGAGCTGTGTGTGTGTATATATATATATATATATATAATGTGTGTGTGTGTGTGTGCGCGCGGCTCTCTCAGTGTGTATTTTCTGAAGAAGTGGCTCCCTTAAAAAACTTAGTGAAAAACACTGGTCTAAACCAACAAACTAAAAATATTAAATTATAGCTCAGTCGGAGTTATGGCTCAAAATTTATGGCTCACCCTGTTTTGGGGGGGTTTCGGCATACAACAAAATTTCAAACTGTCATTCTCAGTCTCTAATTCAGATAGGAGAATGATTCAAAAAGCACCTGAAAGGCAATTTCCCAAGAGAATCAATTATTATAAGGACAAAAAACACCAGAGAGTCAATGAATGAAAAGGTTGGATAATTTTTTTCACTTTGGGGGACCTCTCCCCCTGATATAAATGAAAAAATATTTTTTTCTCTGAATGAAATTGAACTTCAACTCTCTCTCCATCAGTGTAAAGTGAGAAAAAACTGTTTTAGCATCTAAAGGTTATGTTTTTAGATTTTAATGATGCTAACTTCGCTGAAAAATCATAATAATTCACTACTTCTATAGTTATTCATTAACATTTGACTTGCCATCCTTATTTATGAGTTAATTTACTGAATGAGGTGGTAATACATAAATATACACCTCGCAGTAGTATGGAGGTAAAAAAATCTATTCATATCCAGTGAAGAACTTTATTCACAAGTGTAAGTACAGCAACTTAAAAAGACATCATTTAACATGAACATTTTGATGAACACCGACTCAACAAAGCTGTTTTGTATTTACAGACGGTTGTATCATATAGGGTCATATCATACAGGGTCATGTATTAGTATGAGATGAAGGGGAAGGAAAAAGGAAAATAAGAATCAAGGTAAATCGAGAGAAAATAACAATGAGGCAGGAGAGAGAGGGAGGGAGAGGGGGAGGGAGAGGGAGAGGGAGGGAGAGGGAGGGAGGGAGAGAGAGGGAGAGGGGAGGAGGAGGAGATAGCGAAAGAGAGGGGGAGGACGAGAAGGGAGATAGGGAGAGGGACTGCGTTTCTACCACATCTCGGAGAGGGTGGAGCGGAACTATTGCAGGGGACTGTACATTACTATTGTGTGTAATCTAGGATTAATCTAGGATTAAATGTACATTACTATTGTGTGTAATCTAAAATTAAAGATACATTACTCGTGATTGTTAAGCTCTTATCTCTCGTGTATAATGTTGATTTCTTTGTATGGTATTGGTATAATACCTTCAATAATGACTTTGCATTTCGTTATATTGATAAAGATAATTTAAGATTAATACAAACCTTAATTAATAATTTTTATTAATGATTTATATATTATTAATAATAACTGTTTTATTTTTAACAGGAGGCCAGTAAAGCCTAAAGATTAAGGGCCAAATTAAATAAAATAAATAAACCAGCTTCACAATTGTCAACAAAATACGTGGTTGCACCAAAAAACTCGTGTCTTTGAAATCGTAATAGGTGACAGAGTAAGTATCTGAAGCCGTTGTTAATAGGAAGCTGTAGAATTGAATGCTTCCTTGAGATTAATCATGAGTGCTTCATACCTGAAAAAAAGAAATGAAGATACATACTCGTAAGAGCTAGTTTTAACTGATTCTGTCATGTTTGCATGACACGAGTTCATTTGGAAAAACTTAAAACTGGAGAAAATGCAGATTAGAGAAATTTGTAATATAACCAAATTGAATCAGAGCTACAACTATATTATAAATATAAATTAACCGATCTGCTGTACCACATTCATGCTTCATTTTTAGCATTTTGATATGTAAATGCACATACATTAAAGTTAATTGAAGGGTTCTATATCACAGTTTCGTACCTTTCAATGTATTTCTCCATTAGATTGATTTTCTTGGATGGTCCAGCATCATGTGGAACTCTTGATGAAAATGTTTCTTCTAACATTATTTTTAGAGATGATGAAGCTCTCTCATATTTTCAGAAGCCATCTTTGATTTTTTGCTGGTGTTTAAGCCATCTAAAAATGAGGTTTTCTTACCATCAGACATTTAGAAAAGAAACTATTGCAGTATTATATGTTCTATCTTTGATATACTTTCAATCTTGTTTATTATAACGGGTCTGTCAAAAAAAACTAAGCCAATTTGAAATCTCTATAAAATGCACAATTTGATAGAGATTTCAAATATTTTTTTACACTAAATAAATAAAAGGCTCATAAATAATCTGTGATAATTTTATAACTTTATTTTAAATATTTTAGGAGTTATGCGGTTATTTCTACAGATTGCGAAAATTTCAGTTTTTCTCATTATGTAATATCTTCTTTTTTCTCTGTTTCAGAATTTGTTTAGATTTAAATTTTTTCGTGAATACCTCTAAGTATGCCATTCTCACATGAAGATAAAATAATTATAAAGCATTATAGAGTTGAAAAGGTTATAGTGCAAGGAAATTACTTTCTGAATTCGATTATAAAGGATGGACTAGATCAGGTTTAGATTATTTATGAGAACTATCGATGAAACAGGAAGCATTGAAAGGAAGGTTGGTAGTGGGCGACCAAAATCAGTTAGAGTAGATGAAAATATTCAGAAAGTGGAGGAACGTATCCTTAGTCAAGAGGATCGACCTGGTAGTCACATGACACCTGCTCAAATATCAAAAGAACTAGAAATATCAGAATCAAGCGTAAGAAGGATTATTAAATCTGATCTGCAATTTAAACCATTTAAAAGAGTGCATGGACAAAGATTGTCAGAAGTAAACTGTCAGAAAAGAGTTGAGAAATCCAAACTTATTTTACGTATAATAACTGAAGAAACTTTCCAAGACTTTTTTACGTATGAAAAACGTTTTACGGTAGAGCCACCAAGAAACTTGCAGAATGACCGGGTTTATTCTGATGTTGCGAAGAAAAATGAAATCCAAGATGAAAGACTGTACGCAACAAGGAGTCACTTTTCTTCTAGCGTCATGGTTTCTGTTGGAGTGTCCAAGTTGGGAAAAACTTCAATATTTTTATTGAGCCAGGAGTGAAAATTAATGCTCAATATTATTCAAATACCCTGCTTGAGAAAATGCTTCCAGAAATGAGAAACTTGGCTAGTCAAGGTTACTTTATTTTTCAACAAGATGGTGCAACATCACATACTGCCAAAACAACCATCGAATATTTGAAAAAGAATGTGCCTGAATTTCTGGAACCGAATAATTGGCCACCTAACAGCCCTGACCTAAACCCTGTAAACTACGGAATATGGGAAAACTTGGCAGAGAGAGAGTGTATAGGAACAGAATAAGGGATGTCAATCATTTGCGTGAGTTGATTATCGCAAAATGGGCAGAGCTCCCCCAAGAGCAAATAAATCGAGCAATAGACGAATTCAGACCAAGATTAAAAAAAGTGATAGAAATGCAAGGGAATCATATTGAATAGTTCTTTTAATTTTATTAAACTAAAAATTATCTACAGTATATCGTAAAAAAAAAAAATTTCATGTTCAGTAGGAGAATCTCACTTTTTAGTTAATTATTAATAAAATTAACAATTCTGAAGATATCGTCATAAAAATTTAAAGGATAATAGGTGATTACCTATACTTTATTGTGTAAAAAATTCAACTTAATTAGCTGAATGGTTTGGTTTTAATAAAGGTTTGAATTTGGCTTAGTTTTTTTGACAGACCCTGTATATTAAAAATAATATGGCATTTCCTTGAATACTTAACGTAATTTTAGCGGGATGACAGCAAGCTGTTCAAGAGTTGTATTGAATTTTTCTCTCTTAATTCCTACTTCATCAGCATCATCATTACCACTAATTGAATGTTTTGCTGGAGACTTGTGAAGTGTAGAATCTTCACTTTAACTTTGTTTTGAGGTTGTGAATAAATTATGTTGGTCATATTGGTTGATTATTTTCAAACAATTTGTACAAACTAGTGATGAATGACTAAAACTATATTCAGGCTCACTATTTTCTACCACAACATTTGGCAGTGACCTCAAACTTTTCAAGATAGTTTTTTTTGGTGTCTCTTTTGAAAGGGTCACAATAGCGGTTGAGTTAGTTTTTGTGCATTTTCTTATTAAAACACTTTCGTAAACCTACTACAGAAAACAAAAAGATGACTAAGCCAAAAGATGAGTTAGACAAAAAGATGATTCCTAACTCAAAACTAATGAGTTAAGAATATCAAACATTTACCATATAGAAATTATGAAAACACGTACACAATATTCATCACTTTTCACTGCACTATCACCACTGAAAAAGTTACTCGGAATTCAGCTACACTTTGCTGACTATTATAGCAAATTATACCATTGGCTTTTGATTCAGGCCGTGTCTTGTAACTAGTTATTAAAATTTCAAAAAATAATATAAATACTGACCCTATATAGGACCTATGTGTATATATAGGTAGTAGGTAAGTATATAATGAAAGTTTCATAAATATTGTATATTTTTCAGTGGCCTATATTTAAATACCTACTTCTTGGGTAGGTATATATTCTTATTGTAACTTAACAAATGGCTATATTTCAATGAATGTTGATTCTGGGTCAAATTGTGGGGTTTTCTCGCTTTCCACTGATAGAGAGAGTTACAAGGAGTTACAAGGAAAAGAAGTACCTCAAAAGGCCTTGCGGCCCATACCGAGGAGGTACCAATGGCAACGGGTGCCAGGAAAATTTTCTACACACTCAAATAGTGTGCAAGATTTGGTCTAACCTTTTCTTGAACTGATCCACAGAGGAACTGTTCACAACTTCCGAAGGTAACCTGTTCCATGTGTCACAGATCTTATACGTAAAGTAATTCCCACACACACTAGTCCTAAACCGTTTCAAATCCAACTTCCAACCATTGTTGCGAGTTGGGTTATCATTTAAACTAAACATACTTCTAAAATCGACATCGTTGAACCCGCGTAAGAGCTTGAAAACCTCGATCAGTTGACCGCGCAGCCTCCGAGTTTCAAGCGAAAACAAGTTCAGGGCGCGTAACCGTCGATTGTAGCCCATATGCCTAACGGAAGGGATTAACTTTGTGGCCCTCGCCTGCACTCGCTCCAGCCTCTCAATATCTTTCCTGAGGGTGGGCGACCAGAACTGCACAGCATACTCCAGGTGCGGCCGAACAAGGGAATTGTACAGTGAGAGCACAATCTCCTTGTTCCGAAACTGAAATTGCCTCCTGATATAACCCAATAGTTTCTGGGCTTTCTTTTCCACCTCTACACACTGTTTCGTAAACTTAAGGTCGCTGCTAATTAGCACACCCAAGTCCTTTTCTAAATCAGTCACCTCGATATTACTACCCAACATCGAGTAGTCCGACTTGGGATTGGCGTAGCCAATGTGCATCACTTTGCATTTACCCAAGTTAAACGGCATTTGCCATTTTTCGGACCACTCTCCTATCCTACCTAGGTCCGCACGCAGTTCCTCGATCGCTTCGGGCGTCCCAACATTGGCCCCAAGCTTGGTGTCATCAGCGAATTTGGCGATCCGACTGACGATGCCACCGTCGATATCATTTATGTAAATGATAAACAACAGTGGCCCCAAAACGGAACCCTGAGGAACCCCACTAGTGACCGAGGCCCAACCCGAACTAGCCCCTTTAATTACCACCCTCTGCCGCCTATTCCTCAGCCAGTTTTCAATCCACCTACCTATTTCCCCACCGATACCCAGCGCGCGCACTTTCGCCATTAGCCGGCGGTGAGGTACCTTATCAAAGGCTTTCTGAAAGTCGAGATAAAGTATATCAATCGCCCTACTCTTATCGTACTCACTCAACATGACGTGGAAAAACTCGAGCAAGTTGGTGAGACACGACCTATGCCGTCTAAACCCATGTTGGGAGTCCCCAAGCAGCTTGTAGGAATCCAAATGGTCAACGATCCTATCAGCTATTATCCCTTCTAATAATTTACCTACAACTGAAGTGAGACTAATGGGACGATAGTTCCCTGGACTTTCGTGATCCCCTTTCTTAAAGATAGGGGTCACGTTGGCTTCCCTCCAGTCACCAGGCACCTGGCCCATCTCCAACGATTTGTTGAAGACTGTAGCCAGGTGGGGAGCCACCTGGTCGCGCACTTCTCGCAACACTCTGGGGAGAAACTGGTCTGGCCCAGGAGCCTTAAACGCGCTCAGTTTGTCTATTCTATCGGCAACGACTGTCGCGGTACATCTAACACTATCCAGGCCAGCACCTTCGTGCCTCACGCCTGGCTCGGGGATGACGCGGGTATCCTCCCTGGTGAACACTCCCGCAAAGTACTCATTAAGCACATTAGCGATGTCCGCGTCGGAGGTCCGCAGAACGCCGCTTCCGTCCTTTAACGGACCTATCATTTCTAATGGGCTTTCTACTATTAACATAACTGAAGAATCCTTAGGGTTCCCCTTGCAGAGGCTTGCCACCCGTAGTTCTTCGTTACGTTTCGCTAGCCTAACCTTCGCCTTCACTTCCCTACACAGGCGGACATACGCTTCAGTGTTCTCGTGGGAACGATTGGCCTTCGCCCTCCTATACGCTACTTTCCTATTTCGGATAGCCGAAGCGATGTCACGATTGAACCACTTAGGCTGCGTTGAAGCAGGGGTGACCGGTTTTGAGGGTATGGCAGCAGACTGCAGCACCATAAACTCGTCCCGGAATGCACTCCACACTCCCTCAACATCGCCGCCAACCTCTAACCCCATCTCTCCTACGCTATCCCTGAGGCTAACAAAGTTCGCCCGCCGGAGATCGAGCTTACTGCCTCTCGAGTTACTACGCTTCACCCGAGGGACGCACACACGGAACCTAATAAGACCGTGATCACTCCCGCCCAATGATTCGTCAACGGTGAGGCCAGTGACGAGGTTGTCTTCGGTCGTGAATACTAAGTCTAGAACGCTTTCGCCTCGTGTAGGCTCGTTGACCCACTGAGTGAGGAAGTTCTCATCAGCAAAGTCAACTAGCCTCCTCCCTTCAGCATCGGCAGTCCTGTTTTCCCACTTTATGCCGCGACAGTTGAAGTCTCCTAAAACTACACACACCCTATCCCCTAGCAGGCTACTGAGTTCGGTGTACAGGGCTGTATCCTCCTCGAGGAGGAGATGCGGAGGTCTGTACACCAAGATTAACCTATAGTTCGTCCCTCCCACGTTCAGATCGACGCCAAGCAGCTCCCGTTCCGACCGGAACTGGCAGTCAACCGGACTCAACGTGTCTCTGACGTATATTAGTACCCCACCCCCCTCCCCACGGGTGCGGTCTTTGCGAAACATTCTATACCCGGGAATTTCGAACTCCCCAACGTAGTCCCTACGATCAGTATGAATCCAGGACTCGGTGATAGCAACGATATCCTGGTATTCTGATGCTAAGAGCGCCCGTAGCTCGCAAAACTTGTTCCTGATCGACCTAGCATTAAAAAGCATTGCACGGAGGGAGCCTCCCCTATTCTGACCGCCCCCTAGCACGACCCGTTTCCCGAACAGCCAGGGCTGTCGGGAGTTGAAGAGCCCCTCACTAACGAGGGGCAACTTCCGCAGGAGCCTGAGCCCCCTCCAACGTAGGAGGAGGGTCACCCACCTGTACCTGGACGCACCCTTCAGTTGAAGGTACGTCCGCCACCGGCTCATCATCATCCCTCCCCGGTGGGGGCCCATCATCTCTCCCCGGACTCGACCTCACCATTCTGTATAGGTGCCGGTCGAGCAGCGCGCCTAGCACACCTTTACCCTTGTTATTGAGGTGGACACCATCCCTCTGGTAAAGGTCCCACCTACCCGAAAATGCGTCGAAGGGTCAATAAACCTCACGCCCAGCGGGACGCACAAGTCTTGCACCCTCTCGTTGATGCCAATGACCTTACTGAGCGTGGTCACTGGCATTCATTCGCGGTAAAATACCCATTAACATTCCCCTGTCTGTCTTCAGTTTTAGATCATCCGCAAGAGACATGATCTCGGTGATGATCCCTTCTGAAAGACCTACCCTACCGCCTTTGAGGAACAGGTCGTTGCCACCAGCGTGGACAACGATCGCAGTCCTCCGACTAGCCACGCGCACCTTCTCTACCTCCTTCCTTAAGTGCGCCGTTCCCCGCCCAGGTAAGCACCTTACCTTCCTCCCATCCCGGTTTGCAGAAGCAAAGTACTTCTCCTGGCCCCTGATCTGCGAGTCCCCAATCAAAACGGTGTCTTCCTCCTTCGAGCACAGGAGACTAAAGCGGTTGAGGTCCTGACAGGGGCAACTGGGGTCTCAGGCTTCGGCTTCGCAGCCTTCTTGCCCGAGACCTTTCGAAACCCGTCGCCACCCATACACGCAGTTACACCACCCGACCCACCCCGACCGGTAGCTACATCCTTCGGTTTCTTTGGGCCATCAGTAGGCCCCTTCCCACCCTTTTTCTTCATCGGCCCCTTCCCACCCTTCTCTATCGACCCCTTCCCACCCTTCTCTATCAGCCCCTTCTTTGCGCCCTCCACCTTACGCCGCGTTTCCAAGCATTCCACGTGGGTCGCTGGCGATTCCTGACACTGATTTAGGACCCTGGCCCCCGGTTGCACCTCTACCCTTTCTCCGCGGTCCCGAGATCTGTCCATTCCATCACTGGACCGCCTTTCCACGGGCAGAGAGAGAGAGAGAGAGAGAGAGAGAGAGAAGAGAGAGAGAGAGAGAGAGGCTCCATTTCACTCTATATGTTTTTGGATCAATGAAAGAAAGCCACCCCCAGCCTTCTTTAGTTAGCTTTATAAGGCTAACTAACGAAAATATCACGACCTAACCTAACCAATCGTTAGGTCAACTGTACGCTCTTGAGTGGTTAGGTTAGGTCGTTATAGTTTCGTTAGTTAGCCTTATAAAGCTAACTAAAGAAGGCTGGGGGTGGCTTTCTTTCATTGATCCATGTTTTTTTATACTTTTAATAATATATTCTTTGGGAAATTGCCTTTCGGATATTTTTGGAATCATTTTTCTATCTGAATTAGGAACCGAAATATGATGATTTGAAATTTAGTAGTATGTGGAACCCCCCCTCCAAAATAAGGGGGGGGTCATAATTTTTTAATTATTACTTCGATTGAACTATAATCTTATATTTTGAGTTTGTTGGTATAGACAATGTCATGTACTAAATTATAGGAAAATGGAAGATGATGTCGTAATTTTTTTTTTGGGGGGAGGCATGATTTGTCCTGGAATGCCCCCCCCCCAGTATGCATAGTACATACTCTTCATGCATAATGCTCAATTTATATATGTATGATAAAAATCAAGTTTCGCGGAGATCAGTACTCTTGACGAAATCAAAATTTGTTACAAAGATCGTGATTGACCGAAATTGGTCACCTGGGAAATAAATAACCAATCTAAAACCACTACCCAGCCAAAGAAGCGGTCACTGGCCAACAAAACCATAATTCCAAGTATAACTAAATGCGACAGATATTATATAAGGACCCCCTTTTTACTAAACAATAGTTGTTGGAAAATAAAGATCGTAGTACGAAAACAGAAAAAATTGCTAAATTCATGTCACTGAAGAGTAAAATCGTAATTTTACGGTCATCTTTGAGATTACTCGTCATTTCAGGGGTAGACCTAGGCTGGGCTAGTTGTTGCATTCTTATGGGTTGCAGAGGGCTAGACTAGACAGGCTAATAAATGAAGTACGCCTAGGCCTAGAAGGTATTGCCGTTACGGCAATTCGTTTTGATTTGGCATCAAGCAAAGGAAGTTTGTCAAGTTTATTTTATGAGAGTTGTTATGGCACGTTTTAACTGAGGAAAATAAAATTGCTATCAAACTTCTTAAGGAAAAAAGTTTGTTGCTAAAAGAATAGTAAAACAGTATCCTCAGCGACATTAGTCTGTACGTAGTGTGTCACGTCTGTTGGAAAAAAAATCGTGAAACGGGAACTCATGTACGAAAGTCGGGAAATGGACGACCGTGTACAGCAAGGACTCGAAAAACATTAATTCTGTAAGTGAACCTACTTGTAGCAAAGAAGACAAACCCCGTTCGAGTTTGAGTGTACGGGGAACTGATGATCACACCAGTATTAAAAAAAACTCAGTGCATCGAGCTGCAAAGAAACACCATGGTATATAAACATTTAAGCGATTCTAAGTGCATTGCATATTTGAACAGTAAAAAGTAAAACGTGTACAGTGTTACCGCTGACTGCTTCGCCGTTTTAGATCAAATAACAGCGTATCTGTCATTTCCTTTATGAATGAAAAGGTTTGCACTATTGATCGGCCTCGAAATACACAAAAGTATAGAGTGTATACGAATGTAAGAAAAAAATATATCCCAAAAAAAACAGAGAGAGAGAGAGAGAGAGATATCACTTTAGTTAGTCTGTGATAGTTTCCGTTGGTGTTTCTCGTTCAGGAAAAACATCCGTTGTTTTTGTTGATAAATATGTGAAAATTTATTGAAAACATTGCCGTGACCAGATCTTGATTAAGATCTTGCCTGAAATTGAAAGTTACGGTGAGAAGTGTTTTTCAGCGAGACGGCGATCCATGTCATCAGTCCCGGCACACCACTGCATACTTACAAAACCAATGTCCCGATTTCATCGTGCCAGAAGATTGGCCACCAAATAGTCCGAATTGAACTCCAGCTGACTATTTCATATGGGGACGTTTAGTTGACAAAGTTTACAGACAAAATGTCCAAGATGTCAATAAGTGACATCATCTCAACTTCGAGAGTGCATTTTAACACGGTATGAAGACGCCATTTCTTCAGCAGTTCACCACTGTCGTACAAGCCAACAACTGGTCATGGATATAATAATAATGATTGGGGTTGTTTAACCTCCTTCGCAACATCTAAGGTCATATGACGGAGAGGACCTACAGCTTTACCTGGGATCCGACACGGGTCGCTACATAATCTGCACACGGAGGACGGTTTCTCATCCAACTACTGCCCAGACCCAATGTCGCTTAACTTCGCTGATCAACGGGAAGCGGTGGTACGACATTGGCTACGACGTAGCCCGGTGGTCATGGATAATAATGGAAGACACATTGAACCACTTGCTGCGTTAATGTTTTTTTTTAATTTTTGTTCAGTGTAAACTTTTTAATGTTTAGCAACTGTGTTAACAACTACTGTTCAAGGTGAATTTGTAAAAAGACAATTTATCCGATTAAAATAAACTACCTCTCATTTTAAGGACAATATAAAGAGTTTAATATGATTTATTGTTTCATTTAATTATCCTTGGAATTGTGGTTTTGTTGGCTCGGTCCCAAAGCTGGGTCCTATCTGCTTAGCAGATAGCTAGCTGGTAATGGAAGCTATATTTGTGGGCCTCGTTACGAGTGACCCGTTGCCCGCGTTGGGCTTCCATCATGAAGAAGAAAAACTTTAGTATTTGCCATTTACTACTACTGATTCGGACCATAGTGGGTTTAATATCCCAGAAGGGTGCCTTGTTCGATGCACAGTCTGTGTATTACATAAAAGTTATCTCACGGGACCATTCTGAGTTATATATATAAAATTCAAAGATGTTCCCAAAAGTAATGTGCATTAAATTATTTTGGGAAACACCTTTTGTGAACACCCTGTATATTTTACTGTATTTAGCAAGAGAAGTATAGAAGTATAAAAACAAAGCGGTTTTCTGATGATTGTCATTAAAACCAGCTTTTTTCTCCTCTGCACTAATACCATATCGAATTCCTGTATAAGTCGGCAGTTGAGGAATATTCTCATTGATGTTTTTCGACCAATTGATGTTATCCTCTTAAGCTTAGGGGATAAATTCTTCTACGATGTTCTAATCTGATGGTTGAGGCAAAGAAACACGAGTTTGGGTACTTGATGTGTGTGTGTGTGTGTGTGTGTGTGTGTGTGTGTGTGTGTGTGTGTATATTATATATATTATATATATATATATATATTATATATATATAATTTTCAACCTTTCAAAGGTTCCGCGCGATGATTCCTCATTTCACGAAGGTCAAGTTTGTCGCCCCTCCTCTCGAGTTGGCCTGGTGAAGTAGTGAGTTGGTTTCTTGTACTCTCCACCTCACATAGCCAGGTACGCCCGGCTCATCGGGGACTGTTCTGAGCCAGCGTTTAATCTTCTTTTGAAGATGTCCACTGCAACACCACTCGTGTTCCTCAGGTCTTTGGGCAGCTGATTAAAGTTTTGGCCCTCTCGCAACAAACTATTTTCTTTCAAGGTTAAGGATGTTCCCTGTCTCGCCTTTAATTTGGGAATACGACACAGTCTTCCTTTTCTACTTTCTACCGTATATATATATATATATATATATATATATATATATATATATATTAGTGATGTAGGTCACATCCGCATCCGCATCCGCGGAACATCCGCACATTTTCTCGCACCCGCATCCGCACTTTGGACTGCGGATGTCGTGCGGATGTGGACCGTTGAGATAAAATGTCATTAATAAGCGGAAATTATCAAATTCTACTATATTAATAGAACTAGTTGTTCATTGTGCGCAAAAGTGATGCAAGCGACAAGACGAGAGGCTGTTCTTGTATGAAGTTACTCTCTTGCAACCTACTTAGATCCACGTTACAAAGCTAAGTTATTTTCACCTAGTACATTAGAACGAGTTAAATCATCACTTGGCAAAGCAGTTGAAGAGCTTCAATCTCTTGAATCTGTCGCTTCGCCACCCACCAAAAGAATAAAAGTTTCAGTGACAGAACCAACACCTTCAACAAGCAAATCTATCACAGAATCTGTCTCTCAGTTTCTTGAGTCAAGCAGCAATGACGAGACCTACGCGATGTCAAAAGATGTAGTAAAAATGATCGAGAGCTATCACCAAGAAAAACGCCTGGCTGCATGTGACAATCCTATTAGTTGGTGGAAAAATACGCAGAATATCTATCCATACTTGAGTAAACTTGCAAGGAAACATTTAGCCTGTCCTCCAACAAACGTACCAAGCGAGAGATTATTTAGCAGTGCTGGATTAATATAAGATGAAAAGAGAAACAGACTGGCAGCAGAAAAGGCAGAAAAATTAATGTTCCTTAAGCATAACCTTCCTATAATTAAGTTTGAACATTAAACGATGAACATCTTAGTTTACTTTATTTTAATTACTCATTTATAAATATGCCTAATAAAACTTTAAACTTAATATAAATAGTTATCAAGCTAATTAAAGATCTCTTTCTACAGGGTGTCCCGTAAGTCTGGACCCATAGGGAAAAATAATAAAATTACAAAATAGTCCAAAAATTTATTTATAATATATTTTTTTATTATTTTTATTATTATTTTTATTATTTTTTTATTATGATCTTACTCCGCTGGAGTTTTATTTGTGGGGCCACTTGAAAGCCAAAGTGTACGAGGTCAAACTTCAGAACATTTTCCACCTTAAAGCACGCATTGTGGAGGCGTGTCAAGAAATTTCTGCGACTGTGATTCAGAAAGTGCTGTCGCAGTGGAGATTACGTCTTCAACTATGTGTGCGACACAACGGCGGACACTTTGAACAGATTATGTAATAAATTTTTGGACTATTTTGTAATTTTATTATTTTTCCCTATGGGTCCAGACTTACGGGACACCCTGTATAAGGGTGGAGGAGGAGGTTGGGGAAAGAGGTCGGTGGGGTGCATTTGAGTTGGGTTCACGTCCCGCATCCTGGTAACACAATTATGGTTTCTAATTGTGGCTGAAACTCAACAAAATATAACGAATTTATTTGCAGACGAATTCACTGATTGATTTCTATATTAGCTAGATGCTTGATATTATTTTATATGTTCAGAGAAAAGTACAGCAATTATTGTACAATTAATCAATTATACTACATTATAGCTACAGCTCTCTCTATATAATAACTTATTATATACGTTAAACACAATAAATCTCTAATATATCCTAAAAATAACGAAAATGTAGACATCCGCATCCGCGGATGTTGAAATCAAACATCCTCATCCGCATCCGCATCCGCGGATGTGAAAAAAATGACATCCGCTACATCACTAATATATATATATATATATATATATATATATATATATATATATATTACATATAAAATGGAATGGTGAATCTCTCAGCTAATAAATGCTTAGCTTAGAAGTGAAGTACAGGGTGCAGGTGCGTCCCCAGGATTTTAGAAGGTGTTTCCATAATTGAACCTTCGTGACGTCCATGGTTTTTGAAAACACTTATTTGTGTAGGCCTAATACATAAATGATCTGAACACTCCAACGAAGTGTTGACCTGAAGCAGGCAACCTGGATGATAATAATAATAATTATTGTTATTATTATTAATTAATTTAGGATCTTAGGGGGTGTTTCCGGGCAACCAGAAACTCCCCTGGGAAACGCCACTCGGGTGTGTATAAAGTAACGCAAGTGAAGAGACAAATCCGATTGGAACTGGTTTAACCTCGTTCCACCTTGTTTTTCTAACTCGTGAAAACATTTTTGACACCTTTTAATAAGCCTTACTATCGAATATACAGTTGTTATAAAGTTATTATAAAGTACATGTTGTAAATTACAGTTATTATAAAGTACATGTAATAAATATTACTCGTCCATGTTCACTCGCGTTAATATAATTTTCAAATCTGATTTCTCACTTCACTTGCGTTACTTTATACACACACACACCTGTTACATTATCAAGTTAATAAAGATACCATTTGAATCATTGTTAATTTTAATGTTTTTTTTTAGGTTGTAGTTTGTGTACAACGTTTTTGAAACTTGAAGATGATAATTTTTATTTTTAATATATTCTTAAAACATGAGTTTAAAAACCAGGTTTTTTTTTGTCGTGTATTATGATAGCTTCATTAACAGAACACTGTCATCGTAATGTATTGTGTGCGTCCAGTCGAAGAACAGATCTTGATGGCCTCTTGGTTTGTATTTATAATAAATACGTAATATATAAAAGAATAAATACATAAATACTTATTGTCTCCAATTATGCTATACGAAATATATATATACATATATACAGGGTGTCCCTAAAGTCTGGACACATAGGAAATATCACTAACTATAACTAACTATATGTTATTATTATTATTATTATTATTATTATTATTATTATCTTAAATTCATGCAACTGAGGCCTAAGGTAGGCCCACATCGAATCAGCAACCCTGAGGTAGGACCAAATAGGACCTCCAAGTCCATAACTTATGGACTTGGAGGTCCTATTTGGTCCTACCTCAGGGTTGCTGATTCGATGTGGGCCTACCTTAGGCCTCAGTTGCATGAATTTAAGATAATATAATAATAATAATAATAATAATAATATAACATATAGTTAGTTATAGTTAGTGATATTTCCTATGTGTCCAGACTTTAGGGACACCCTGTATATATATGACGAGGTGTACTTCTGAATACATGCAAGGCCTTGGAATCATTTTCCTTTTTCCCTGTGGGTTTGCATCATATATATATATATATATAATTATATACTTTTTCTTTATTATTATTAATTGAATGAATTCCACGCATTTGTCACAGATGTGATCCCCTTTTTAACCTTATATTTACGACCAGACCGTCTTTGCCTCATTATAATCTGGACATACACAGTGATTATGCATAAATTTAATCATTCCAACTGGGCAGAACCCAGTATATAATTACAGAGGGGCCAGATGAGATTAGGGACTGCGATTAGAGGATAGGAAATCAAACAAATAAAATAAAAAATATAGACTGTCCATAAATTAACTTTACAAATTCAATCCAATTCAAGGAATTTGTAAACGTAAGTTATGGGCGCATTTTCTTTTACCATTAATGTTCTTGCACGTTTTTAAATTAAAGTTAACATTGTCTGTTGGATATGTTAATAAAGCTCTCAAGTTAAAAGTAATTTAAAAAAAAAAAAATTTAATTTAAAATATTAAATATGATAGTGATTTCAATTTCAATATTTCAGTGTGATTATAACATACAGTATATATATATATATATATATAATATATATATATATATATATATATATATTATATATATATATATATGTGTGTGTTGTGTGTATATATACTCGTGTGTGTGTGTGTGTGTGTGTGTGATATATATTACTCGTGTGTGTGTATATATATATATATATATTATTAACCGCAATTACTTTAGGAATATTAAATTCCACAAAATGGAGGTTTAGCAAATAAAGGTTTAAATATATGTTTATTGTAATACAGTTACTTGAAGCATATTGTCATTTACATGACCTGTCCCCTAATCTTAATTTGCAGGATAGTATAATGAGATGAGGAGCCCTAATTAATTCTTTGAGGATTTAGATAAAGCTTTTTTTTCTCTCTCTCTAATATTTATTCAAGTGCAGAGATTATCAACAGTGTCACATCTGGCTCCATATTCTCTCTCTCTCTCTCTCTCTCTCTCTCTCTCTCTCTCTCTCTCTCTCTCTCTCTTTTTTTTTCTTTTCTTTTTCTTTTTCTCTTTGTTTTCTCTTTTTTCTCTCTCTTTTCTCTCTCTCTTTTCTCTCTCTCTTTTCTCCTTTTTTTCTCTTTTTCTCTTTTTCTCTCTCTCTCTCTCTCTCTTTTCTCTCTTTTTTCTCTCTCTCTTTTCTCTCTTTTTTCTCTCTCTTTTCTCTCTCTCTCTCTCTCTCAGAGAAATATAAATGTAAAATGTAGACCACTGCACCGGAAGCAGAAACATCTTATATACAGTCATTATTCCTGTCAATCAAAATGTCATCACGTAAGCGATGCATTCATCTTTTGAACGTCATACAGCATACGCTGCTTTTTATCATATTTTCCCGTCATATCTATATTAATAATGTGACTCATTACATATTCAGACTCCTTTTATTCATACCACACCTACGATAGTCATTAGTAAATACCTACATGGCAATGATGGAGTAAATTAGCATGTAATCTCCAGTCTTGTACAAAACTGTTGCCGAATATGTCTGGAATATAGACGGATATGTTCGTAACCGATTATAAGTTTTCATTATAACCTGGTAAACGTAATTATCGGGTTGTTGAACCTCCTTCGTAATATCTAAGGTTATATGACGGAGGGGTCCTATAGCTTTACGTGGGGTCCGAACCACTGATTTTCTACATAATCTGGATGTTGAGGATAGTCTCCCATCCAACTATGCCCAGACCAATGTCAATTAATGTGACGCCACTGGCCACGATAGCCCATTATCATAACCTGGTAGAGTAAGGGGTCGTTCATTATTCAACATTTTCACAAGTGTACAAAGAGTACACTTTTTCGAGAAAATAAACATTATAAATGTATTTTATTGCCATTTAAGCCCGGAACCCTGTATAATAATAATTATTTCCGTAACCAAAAATAAAAATATTAAAATAACAAAAATTACCAATTAGTTATTTTTGTTTAAAAAAAAGAAAACCTAGTCGAACTTTTTTCCAGAACTGTACGTTCGTGTAATTAAATTTAAAACATTATACCTCCTTTTAATTAATGAATTTAATTAGGCCATACATACTTTCACATATCTTTTACGTATGAAATGAAATGAACAAAATTTAATCGTTAAATTTAACCTGGCAAATCATTTACTTTTACTTTTAATATAAAAATCACCTTTTTTTAATTAAAAAAAGGTAAAAAACACAATTAATCTTTTATTTTAATTTATTGTTGTTAAAACTTTTTTTTTTGGTTCATTTCTTTAGGAAGGAAACTTTTTTGAAGAAGGTGTGGAATTCTTGGAATTAGTATCGTTTATGAACGATATTTCACAATTTTGATCAGGTACGTTCA
Organism: Bathynomus jamesi; assembly: GCA_023014485.1. Lineage (NCBI taxonomy): Eukaryota > Metazoa > Arthropoda > Malacostraca > Isopoda > Cirolanidae > Bathynomus > Bathynomus jamesi. The sequence goes on along the minus strand of JAJOZX010002656.1, from coordinate 552,584 downwards.
GTTTTTTTTTTATATTATTGTCGTCATATAATATATATACAAATTATACATACATGCCTGAATCCCAAGTAGCGCCAATAGTAAGCCACCTTTTTTACCAGTTAGGTCGAACTTTGCAAATAAGTCGGAATATTTTGTACGATTACTTTTTGATGTTAGGTTAGGTTAACTCGGGTTAATCTAGCATAACCTAGCCTAAAACAGATCAGAGGGTGTGTTAAGTCTGAGACTTGTTTAACTTAGTTTTTTAAATTAAAATCCAAATGCGGATGAAATTCGAAAAAATTATCAGTGTATATGGTAAAAGAACGCTCTCTACAAACTTTCTTATAGACCCCCCACCCCACAACACACACACACACACACACACACACACACACACACTCGTACTTTAACACAAGCGAAAGTGATTAAAAATTTGAAAATATAAATATATATGTTTGATATATTTGGTAAGAAATGGTCACGGACGATAATTGTGCACAAATGTTTGACCAATTTGGGCATTATGACATATATATATTAATATATATATATATAATATATATATACTGACAATTTATTATTTACTAACAATTTTGAGCATTGCCCCATCTCATGTGGATGGTTTGATACTTGAGAGAGTTGCTCCTTCCCATTCTCTTTCAGAGATTCATATGGAACCTTTATCAGCTAGTGTCAGGACTAACACCGATTATGTTCCTTTATCCCTTTCGTTTCCGGTTAAAAAGTTAATCTTGTTAATAACAAAACTACTCTCGTCCAGCGTACAGTACAGTCTTCCTTGTCGCGCTCTTATTTAGGAATCCTCTGTGTTCATCCTTTCCTACCTGTTATTTACTGTTCTCCGAATGGTCATGGTTTGTCACGAAATTTGGTACCATAGTTTGTTATTTTGCATATATAGATTAATTATTAATAATAAGTCTGTCTTCTACCCATTTTCCAATGTGTAAAGACATATATAATTTTCAAAACTTTTTCCAGTAATGTTTACATATTGCTACTGCAAATGGAATACTATTCTCCAAGGGCGGATTGGCAGCAATCTGGGCCCTCGGGCATGAGGTCCTAGGCCCCTTGAAATCCGATTTTTTTTCATATTACAGTTCGATTAGACACTTGACCTAATTGAGAACACTCTCACTGGTTTATGATGACTGCGGGCCAGGCTCCGCCCGGCCCTCTAATGGCCCTCTCGGTCCATGCCCAGTTGCCTGACCGCTCGATCAGCCCCTGCTATTCTCTCGCCTTATGAGCACGTGAGTATTCCAGTTTTGGTATTCCCAAAGCTTTTAACAGCTATTCGAAGTAGAACATCTCAAGTTTTACCCCATTTTTTCAAGTTCTAAAATTTGTCTCGTTATCTCTTAACCTCTATTGCAGTGGTACTCATTGGGCGGCTCGCGGCCAAATATATACAGCGCATTTGGCTCGCGAGCCGCCCAATGAGTACCACGTATAGAAGATTAATTGCGAAGGTTAAAGCACACGGTATACGCCAGTGATACTCATTGCGCGGCTCGCGAGCCAAATGCGCTATATACATATTTGGCTCCCGAGCCGCCCAATGAGTACCACTGCTACATTGCGTTTCTCTAACTTCCTATCATCTGCATCATTCTCGCATTATTACTTGAAGATCCTTTACTCGTCAGGTTCTTCGCTTCTTGTTTATCTGATAAAAATTAATTCATGATTTTCCAGTTCGCTTTTTATGTACCTTCGAAGGTGGTATTTGTCAGCGCTGATCATCATCTCTGCACATTTTCAGTACCAGTTAGCAGTTAATTTTATTCGCTGCCATAATATAGTGTCGTAATAGTATTGCTCTTTCGATATATATATATATATATATATATATATATATATATATATATATACAGGGTGTCCAATAAGTCCGGTTTCATAGGAAAATTTATTTTAAATTAAATTTACAAAGATAATATATTAAAACTAAAACAAACGTTCAAATTGATGTCTTGTTTTGGGACCTTTTTTTTTGTTGCAGGTAGAGTAACACGCATTGGCTAATATGGAAGCGAGTTAGACTCGTGAGGAAAAGGCGGAGGCGTGTTATTCTACCTGCAACAAAAAAAAAAAGGTCCCAAAACAAGATTTGAACATTTGTTCTAATTGTAATGTATTATTTTTGTAAATTTAATTTAAAATAAATTTTCCTACGAGACCGGACTTATGGGACACCCTGTATATCAGGAGTGGTGCAGGTGTGGCAAAGAGTTGTATGCAAATTTCAGATTCTTATGGTAATTATATTCTACAAACGTTGGCAATTTACCTTCACTCTGTTAAAAATGTACAGAACGTTAAATCCATTTTCCTATTTTGTCTCCATCAACGCCCAAACATATCTTTCAATTTGCGAGCTTACATATATATTCCGTAGTCGTGCTTATCGAGGACTTTGGCTTGAAGTCGGTGTATATCACACCAGAGCAGTAACTTCTACAGTATTTTGTGTAGTGTCATAGGAGCCCATTAGTTCCGATAGACCATATCTTACTAACCTAAATCCATGCACGGTGGTTTAAATTCATTCTACCATAAATACTCATGGTGCGGTTTTTACTCTATTTCTATCTATCTATCTATCTATCTATCTATCTATTTATCTATCTATCTATCTATCTTTATCTATCCCTCCCTCTTTTCAATTCATTTTTCTATTTAACGTCGAACTCGATAGATGTCAGTTTCTCATTGTTGTGATGTCATTCCATTTCTCAGATCGAAAGTAATTTTTTTTATTCTTTCACGACAATGGTCGATTTTTCCTTCTGAATATATATCCTATTCCTTCAATTCCTTAAAGTATTTCTGCTATTTTTAATTGTTTTGGGAAGGAGATATATTTTTTCTTTACAGGAGTTCGATTCGTAATCAGTTGTTACTTGAGACTGGAGGGCTGCTTAATTACGTACAGACTTTAAAAAAAAAAAAAAAAAAACACGTATGTCAAATACCATTTTTCAGATTACTTTTTTGGGGGGGATTTTAGTCTTTTAGTTAACTTGTTTTCCGACAAATTTAGTGCTTTAGTACTATTTGTAGCATTATCGGTGATATGGGAGGTGTGTTCTTTGAATATCAATGATACAAAAAAGTTAAAACCGTTTTTTTTGTTTTCTTTCCTGGTGTTTCGAGTTACCTTTTGCGTCATCATATATAACTAATATTTTGCTTCAGTTTCACGTTTTCCCGTGCATCCATTTTTCTCTTTTCTCCTGTCCGTACTGAACACATTTTGACAGTTTTTATATTTGAGAAATGGGGAAATTGAAATTGCCAAGAATAATAAATTAAATGGCTGCAGATTTAGTAAATATTATACTGTTTCGTCATTGAGTGTCATGGAACGTTTTCTGCTATTGGTTTAGGGAGAGGAGGGGCCAGGCTGTCATGGCTGCAGAATAGAACCTGGAGAGGGAGAGAGACTATAGCCGAAACGTTGTCCCACGTTAACATTTAAGAATTTTCTTGTATTTTGTTTTTAATCTGAAACAGCTCGGCTTTTAATGGTGTTCTATATATATATATGACACACACACACACATTAACCTCGTTAACAATCATGAATTACATAAATGCAGACAGCACCAAATATAGGTTTCATCCCTTAACCCCAGAACCCTGTTGGATTAGGTGTCTACTAAAGAACCTGCAGAGTGTAACCAACCACTGCAGGAGTGGTAAGGCTGCAGCTTAAGAGAATGTGAAGTCAGGCCCTCATTTAGTGTTCTCCGCGAACACACACACACACACACACACACACTATATATATATATATATATATATATATATATACATGTATGCATTTAACTGCAATGACCACGCAGTATATAAATGAATAGAAACGACATAATATTAAGGAACGTTTCTGCACACGCGGAAGAGAAATAACGAATAAATGAAAAATGAGGCGAACCGCCCGGGAATCGAACCCAAGGCCTTCCAATTGCCGGTTGGATGCGCTACCATTACACCACGGACCTCAATCATTCACACACACACACACACACACACACATATATATATATATATATATATATATAATTGCAAAATTTATTACACACACATACACACATATATATATACATACACGATTCAAATCCGGACTCGGAGACGCGGGCGTTGACTGTTAGTGTACGACAGTATAAAAGCGAATAATAACCTGGCAGCATTTCATCCTGAGAGAAACCTAACACTTTCGCATCCAGAGGTGTTTTGACGTTACCAACCGCCACAGTAGAGCCAATTAACAACATTTAATTCAAATCAATCCGGCAAACACAGCCCGAGTTAAAATCCTGATGTGGGATATATTTTGCATATGTGAAAATGCTCGGATATATACATATATATAACCTCGGTTAACCTTGGTTTAGCTTCAGCCCGAATTGTTCATTCTAACGAAGGTCAAGTTTGTCACTACCTTAGATCTACAGTTTACCGTGGAATCCGAACCACGCCCCACCAGCAGCCCAGCATCTTAATCACCAAGTTACCCAGGGTACCAATTTATCTACCAACCAATTTATTTATTGTGTGGAAGGATGAACAGCTGGGTTTTGCTGGGCGCCGCCTGACGTCAGCGGGTCTCGATCCCGGTGCCGATGGATTCATGGTTAACGACGCTAACCACTACACCACTGAGGCGCATCATTATATATATATATATATATATATATATATATATATATATCCTGGGGGAGAGAGCACTCCTACCAGGCGCGTCCCTCGGGTGGCGGATGAGGGAACCCTAGAACCTTCGTTCTAGGGCTGCTCCGAATATACAGAATAAGGAGCCGTGGACCAAACAAGCAGCAGAGGGATGGCAAACCGGCTGCTTTATTTTGCCAAGAAACCCTCTGATGATGGCGCATACCGCGTACGGGCGAACCGACGCACCTTCCTTCCTGGTTTACAGGAGGGAGGGGCAAACGAGAAGAAGCTGGAGCGAAGACGCCATCTGGGGGACCCGACCCGGCTTCAGCCGGATGGGATATAAGTCAAGTAAGTTATATATATATATATATATATATATATATATATATATATATATATACTGTGTGTGTGTATATATGTTGGATTTATTCATGACAAATATTTCTGATACTTTTTTCCCGAACATACATCCCACTTCTTCAGTTGTATATGAGGTTCTCCGAGAAGAAGTAGCCAAGCGACAAAAGTTAAAAACACCAAAAAACGCAAATAAAATTTAACCAATTTGAAAGTTATACTAATTTGAACTTTAAAACTTATTTCCTTTGAAATATCTCCAATAGTCCATAAAAGGTTACTGCACTTTCAAATTGGCAGAACTTTTAACTGCGTTTTCCGCGTTTTTTTAACTTTCGTCGCTTAGCCATTTCTTCTTCCGAAGGCCTCATATTAGGTTGACTATAACTTTCCTAGGGAACTCTTTCATTTTGTTATCATATACAGGAATACCTCTAAATTCGTCGTGAATTTGCGTTGGTAAACAGCTGAATTTCGTCAATTTCAATCGGGTTTTTTCACACGTTTTCAAAAAACGACGAATCTGCGAAACAACGAAATTTGAAACAACGAATTTTGAGGTATTCCTGTATACAGTTTCGATCATTTTTACCTTTCTCGTTGGATTTTGGGATTATATCTTCGTTAAATATTTACGAGTATAACCTACTTTTCGATCTTCCTTGAAACCTTCCAAATATCTATTTTTATGTAGTCGAATATTCAATTTTAAACTTTGAATATATAAAGTCTGGAAATACGAACCTTTGCATCTGTATATACGTATATGTAACATTTGCTTTAGTCGCCAATCTGCAGTGTCCATTATACAGGGTGAGCGAAAAGTCCATGTACACCTGGCCACTTCCAACACAGTGCAGGTACAGGATCATTACACTTCTTGCAGGTGCACAGCGACTTTTCGCTCACCCTGTAGTACAGTAGCTTCCTCGATATGGATTCCAACGATGTAGTTGTTCTGACTTTGGATCAAGTAAAGATAATCCCTCCCAGGTCACACTAGTAAAGCAAATCCCTCCCAAAAATGACCAAGTAAAGATAATCCCTCCCAGAAAGTAAAGTAAAGTGAAGCAGTCTGACATAAGGATAAAAATTAAGAGAATCTTTTTTTAAAAAATGATTTATTTGAAAACAAAATTTATTAAAATTCATTTATTACAATGGATCAAGTAAAGATAAGCACCCCCAACCTTTTTTAGTTAGCTTTATAAGGCTAACTAACGAAAATATCACGACTTAACCTAACCAATCGTTAGGTCAACTGTACGCCCTTGACGATTGGTTAGGTTAGGTCGTGATATTTTCGTTAGTTAGCCTTATAAAGCTAACTAAAAAAGGTTGGGGGTGCTTAACTTTACTTGATCCAAAGACTTTAATTAAAGCGGTATTGCGGTATTGCGGTAAAGCGGTATTACCAACTTTACCAAGTAAAGATGATCCCTCCCAAAAAATGATCAAGTAAAGATAGTCCCTCCTTTTTCTGTTGGGAGGGATTATCTTTATTTGATCCCTGACTTTCATACGTGCATGGAACTGTCTGACAAGGCAGAGGTTGTGCGGAGTCGAGTGTATATATATACTGTATATATATATTATATATATATATATATATATATGTGTGTGTGTGTGTGTGTGTGTATATATATATATTACAGAGAATCTGTGTAACTAGGGATTTCATGAAATCTCTAAAATATTCAGGGATTTCATGAATTCCCTAAAATGTTCAGTGATTTCATGTAAGGTTAAGTCGTGATATTTTCGTTAAACCTACTGAAAAATTATTGAATACCCAGACCCCAGTTAATTGAATGCCCGGTTAGGTCAACTGTGTACGGCCTTGACGATTGGTGAAGTGATATTTCGTTAAAACTAACGAAAATATCACGATGTAACCTTACATGAAATCTCTGAACATTTTAGGAATTTCAAGAAATCCCTAGTTACACAGATTCCCTGTAACATATATACATGAGAAGTTTTCATCCGCTGTTTTATTTGAAAACTTCAAAAAAATTCACTTTGGCGTTTGTGCACTTTTGTGCATAATCTGGGTGAAATATGCCCTTCGTATAGTTTACCATCGTTATGAAATAGAGGTTTACCCTTATGTCATAACCTGGGTATAATATACCCTTGATATATTTTATCATTATTAAGAAAACAAGTTTAATTTTAAGTTAATTTTCGTTTTAGTTTAAACAATGAATTTATGGCAAATAATGTGAATTGTGATGGGTTGTAACCTCTTGTGAATTATGGCCCACCCTGTGTATATATATATATATGATCACCTGAAGATCAGGGCCCCCAGCCTTCTTTAGTTAGCTTTATAAGACTAACTAACGAAAATATCACGACCTAATCTAACCAATCATCAAGGGCGTACAGTTGACCTAACGATTAGTTAGGCTACGTCGTGATATTTTCGTTAGTTAGCCTTATAAGGCTAACTAGAGAAGGATGGGGGCTCTGATCTTCAGGTGATCATATATATATATATATATATATATATATATATATATATAGCAGTTGCCAAACCGCTATACTTACTATGGAGGAAATCACTCGACACAGGACAAACTGCACTCCCCTTAAAGAACGCGAACATTGCCCCCCTATTTAAAGCTGGTAACAGAGCAATGCCCAAGAATTATCGGCCAGTGGCTCTCACCTCACACCTTATAAAGTGTTTTGAACGTATAATTAGAGGCAAAACTACCTACTACCTAAAAGAAAAAGACTTATACAACCCAAATCAACATGGCTTCAGGGTTGGAAGATCATGCCTATCACAGATACTAGACCACCAGGAGAAATTATTGGAAACATTGTGTCGAGGGCAAAACATAGATGTAATATATACGGACTTTGCTAAAGCCTTCGATAAATGTGACCATAGAATCATAGCACACAAACTTAAGAATACAGGAATTACTGGAAAGCTAGGAAGATGGATATTTAATTTTTTGACACAAAGAACACAGAGTGGTGGTAAACAGAGTTAAATCGGAAGTCTCGGAAGTCGTGAGCTCTATCCCACAAGGGACAGTATTAACTTCCTTGCTGTTCATAATGATTGCAGATATTGATGCAGATATTAAGGACAGTATTGTATCATGCTTCGCAGATGACACAAAGCTATGTAAGGAAATATTGAACGAAGGTAACATAAGAAAATTACAAAACGACATTGAAGCATTATTCCAGTGGGCAGAAGACAACAATATGAAGTTCAACGAAGAAAAATTCCAACTTCTAAGATTTGGTAATAACAAGTTGCTACATAAAAAGAGTACAAAACTATGCAAGCCAAACAGATAACACCAAATCCACAAGTCAGGGATCTTGGAGTAATAATGTCGTCGGATGCAGAATTCATAGAGCACTATAACATCAAAATTACAACAGCTAGAAAAATAATGGGAATCATCTGGAGGAGCTTCCGCAGCAGAAAAGCAAACATCATGCTCAAATTATGAAAGAGAGTAGTCCTATCAATAATTGAGTACTGCTCAGTACTCACAAGCCGATATGCAGAAAACGAGACATTGCGAACATTGAAGCTATACAAAGGACTTTTACGTCGAAGACAGAGGAAACGGAAGACGAAGACTACTGGTCTCGACTACAATCCCTGGAACTCTACTCTCTCGAAAGAAGGCGCGAGCGGTACACAATAATATACATGTGAAAAATACTTGAGGGCTCTGTCCCTAACCTTAGAAATGAAATAGAAACAAACTGGAATGACAGAAGAGGCAGATTTTATACGGTCCCAGCTGCGGTGGGACAAGGGACCATGAAAACGAGGATGGAAAATACCCTCAGAATACGAGGCCCAAAGCTTTTCAATGTTCTACCAAATGAAGTGAGGAACCTCCAGCACACCGACCTGAATAACTTCAAGAACCAGCTGGACATATTTCTGCGCAAAGTCCCTGACCAGTCATGCGTGGCTGGCTACGAGGGCAGGAGGAGATCAGACAGCAATTCCCTCCTTCACCAACTCCCGCAAATGAGGCGGGATGCTGCAGAGGGGTCGACCGCAGGTCGATCCTGAACCGTCGTTCAAACTCACCTAAAGTAACCTAAAGTAATATAAGTCGCTTTACCGAAGCGAGTTTCGTTATAATATGAAAGTAAAGCGATTTATGGTCCACCCTGTGTATATATATATATAAATAAAATCTTTGAAGATGAAATGTCCAAGCAACTTATCCAATTATCCTTGTAATTTAAATTTTTTTATGTAAATCACTTAAATATAATTTTATTTACATTTTCAAATACTTCGCTTAAAGAGAAAAAGTAAAATTAACTCGATAATATTTTTTGGGCAGAGAGAAAACCGTCCTGGTTCAGCCCCCTTTAAAAGTTTGGAAAAATAAAGAATTTTTTTTTTTTAAATAATAAAAATTAAGAATTTTTTATTTTAAAAGTAATAAATTTTAGGGTAATAAATTTTAGGGTACTAAAAATGAGCATACCTTATCTCGTATTTCAGTTGAATAATCTATTCTGAGGGATATTTTAATTGTATTCAATACTTAACCCTTTTAAGGACGACTGTTACAAATTGGTAACGTTCCAAAAACACGCATTCATGACTTAACCCCACACAATATTCCGGCCTTAAAGGGTTAATCCAAACTTATATTTCTTTAAATGGGGTGAAAAGTGGTAAAAAAAAAAACGGCTTTACCAAAGTCGCATAACCTACCTACTGTGGCGACGCAACAAACCAATTTTAACACGTCCACCTCTTTCATGGATATGGTTGGCAAAGGAGAGCTCACGAAGTCCAATCAAGGTCCCTTGATCACGAACATCAGATGAGAAACAGTCCGACCCATCCCTATCCAAAGAAAGTGTCTGGCACTTTCGACCTTGAAGTTGTTTGGTGGAAATAGCGTTAGAAGCGGATGAGGATGAATTTCACCTTTCCGCTTCTGCAAGACAAGAAGTAATAAGCAGAACGGCTCAGGATGTGTAGAGGAGTCAAAGATAAATACGATTCGGATGAGGAAAAAGGAAGTAGGCAAAGGAGAGCATAAAAGGCCAAGGAAGATGGAAAAAACCATAAGGAAAGCATAAAAATTAATTAGAAGCGTATCACGCACCGGAAATAGCCTTCCTGAAAGAGAATTAGCGAAAAATATCTGAAGAAACCTGACCTTTACCATTACAAGCAAAATCGACTGACGGAAGGCAACATCGGGCCGCAGGATACTGAAATAAGCAAGTATGGATTGGACGGAGAGCGTACGTGGGCTTTGGGGGCCGAAGGAAAGGGTGTATAATGAATCCTGTCAACCAGAATGAGAAAGTAGAGAACCATTAAGGATTAGGGGCTGGAATAGACCATAACTTAAGCGTGGATAACAACGAGACAACGCCAAAAAGCATGGTGCTTCATGCCTTGAAAATTTAGGCCTAATCCTTTACATAATTTAAGACAAGCTTATTAATGAACAAGCTTATTAACGAATAAACAAACTTTATACGATACTTAAACAAAACTTGGTGTTTCATACAGAGTTCAATTTTGTTAAATTAATCAATAAAATATCATGGCAGTAATAATTTTAACACATTGCCTATGAAACTTTCCTTTGTGTTTAAAAGGTTGTTTTATGCTGAAACTTGCCTTTAAAATTTCGTAATAAAAAAGTTTCCTACAGTACACACAAGGCAGCATCTATATATATATATATATATAAGCAAACAACCACAAGGAAAAGGAAACACAAAGTCCGAGCGCTTTCGTGATATATTCACATTATCACGACCTAACCTAACCAATCGTCAAGGCATACAGTTGACCTAACGATTGGTTAGGTTAAGTCGTGATATTTTCGTTAGTTAGCCTTATAAGGCTAACTAACGAAGGCTGGGAGCCCTGATCTTCCGGTGATCCTAAATACTAATTTTTGTCACGCTTCAGTTTCGTTCATTTCCTTTGAAAACGATGTTATAAGAACACATTTGTACCGTTTCGGAAAAATGTTCGCCTAGAAATCTAAAATTATTAAAAATCGTAATTATTTATTGGGTTTTATTTTTTAAGTGTAAATACTGTTACCAAAAGAATAAAATATACAAATAAAAACAATATTCCTAATTAGTAATTTTTTATCCTTTTTAAAATTGTTTTTAGGCGAACTTTTTTCTGAAACTGAACGTTGGTTTTATTATTGTATTATTGTAATGAGTGTACAAATTAAATACCACCCATAGGATTCAAACTGGCAACCAACATACATTAATAGACTCTAGCAGGGGTTCCCAACCTTTTAAGGGCGGCGTACGAGGTTTTTGCCACCATACTTTTTCTAAGTACCACCATATTAAGGAAGGAAGGTGGTACCACCTAACCAAAATTCTTAATTGAATTTTCAGCCTTATCTAAAAAGTCATATTTATTTTACTGATATGCATCAACATTTGTTTCGAATGAAAATCTTGATTTTGGCCTTTCGCGTTATCGAAATACAGGGTGATTCAAAAGTCGTTACATAGGGAAATACTGTATTATGTAATGATACAGGGGAATAGTCACATCACATGTTCGATATGGCCACCGTTAACGGCAATGCACTTGTGCAGCCAACTAAGAATATCACATCAATGCGCTTCTCCTTCGATAACATCTCATAACTCATTTACCTGCAAAGAAACAGAAAAGCCCTATGTAACCTGACTTTTGAATCACCCTGTAGTTTGAAATGTACCTGGACGGCAAAATGGATAGCACGCCAACCGGCAGTCAGAAAGGTTGGGGGGGTTATTTATCTGTAACTAATATTACTTTTAAAAACATTGGTAACAAAGTAATTAACAATTTGCGAGCTACATTTTTATAAGCCTCTCGCGTACCCTCTTAAAAGAGTTCCACGTACCATCCCTGGTTCGCCTACCACACGTTGGGAATTGCTAGACTGTAGTATTGTTTTGCTGTTTGTTAAATGTTATAAATTTTAAAAAAAATTGAGTTGAATGCTGATAATTATTATTAGTGACTGTTTCAAATCATCTTTGTAGAATTACGATTTCAAATCTACATAAATATGTCGTGTGTAAATCACAAGTTGACCTTACGAAAATTTCAGTTCTCGTTCCAGCCAATGAGCATACGATTTCAGAATTACCCCCCCCCCCCCCGCCATATTCTCATTCCAAAAAATTGGAATCTGTATCCATAATAATTAGTGAGGCGCGCCAGAAACTGGCATAACGCTGAGACCAGACGAAACTATTCAAACTATAAAGCCATTTTCGCATTACTTATTGCTCTACATCGAAGTTTTGGAAATTTTACGCTCGTTCATAATGATGTGAAAGAACATTAGGCGTAAATTAAGGATGAAAGTAAAAGGCTTCTTAATGTAGTTGAAAGTACAAATGACCATTCGCAGACCATAATAATTGTATAATGTGTGCATGCAAATTTGATGATGGTAATCAGTGAGGAGGAATAGAAACTGGCACAGTGTTCAGACGAACGCGGTCCATTGCGTTACTCCTGGATTATTATTATTATTATTATTATTAGCACTAATAGGGAGCCAAACCCCCGACCTCAATGTTTTTACCTCGCTTATAAGAAAACGGTGTTACCTCCAGTGAGGTACGGTCGTTGGCGATCCGTATATATATATATATATGAAAATTATTTCACGAAAGTAACACGTGAAAAATATTTATGATGAATAAAACCACGAAGAAAAGGAAACAGAATGGTGCTCAAGCGCTTTCGTCTAATGACATCCTCAGGAACACTGAAGTAAATAAAGCATTCAAGACTATATACAGGTTACAAAATAAATATATATATATAATAAATATAGAAAGAAAAATTGTGGGAGGAGCATACAAATTTGTAAGGAAAACTACCAATTTTAGCACTTTTCCCGAATTCAACACAAGATCAAATTTTATAGTTTATGCCTGAATGATATATAGGTCACAAAAAATATATAAAAAAAATATATATATATATAAAAATAAATTGAAAAATAAAAATTGTAAGAGGAGCATACATATTTATAAGGGAAAACTACCCATGTTTTAGCACTCTGCCCTTCTTGTCTAAATCCTTTCTGAACGAATTCAACACAAGATCAAATGGATTGTTTACAACCAATTTTATAGATAAGGCCTGAATTATATATAGGTCACAAGACGAGAATGATATATATTATATATATATATATATATATATATATATATATATATATATATACACACGGTGTTTCACAACCGGTCTCCCATACTTTGGGGGGTGATTTCCGTTGCGGAGTTACGGACGTTTTAAGGTGCACGAAAAAAATAAACGAGAGTATTAATCTGATGTATTTATTGCTACATTTTATGATACACCTTATAAATGTTCAAAATGTTCGCTTCGGTTTTCAATGCACAGCCTTGCTCGTTCCAAACAAGAGTCCACTACCCATTGAATCATTTCGGGGTGTTCTCGTATGTAAGCAGCGGCATCCATGATCCGACGCGAGAGTTCCTCTCTTGTTTGTACTTTGGTCTTGTAGACCGTCTCTTTCATAAGGCCCCATAAAAAGAAATCTAACAGAGTTAGGTCCGAAGATCTCGGGGACCACAATATTGGACCAGCACGACCATCCAACGATTTCCGTACCGCTGATTCAAGTAATTCGTAACATGATGACCAAAATGTGGTGGCGCCCCATCGTGCTGAAAGAACATCCTGCGCCTTGTCTCCAAGGGCACGTCCTCCATCAAAAGCGGCAATTCGTTCGTGAGGAAGTTCAGATAAATATCAGCAGTTAATCGTTGTTCCAAAATGAACGGTCCAATCAGTTGATCTCCAATTACACCGCACCAAACATTCACTGAGAATCGATGTTGAAAGTTTCCTTCAACGGATACCGTTGGGATTATCGGCGGACCACAAGTGAGAATTTCGTCTATTGTTAATTCCATCCCGAATGAATTGTGCTTCATCACTAAACAGTATGCGATTAAGAATTTGGCGATGCATAACCATCCACTGGCAAAATTGAACACGTTTATCGTAATCATCCGGTTGAAGAGCTTCCACACGTTGCAAATGATAGGGATACAAACCCTCATCATGTATGGTTCGCCATACACGCGATGCGGATTCACCAATTCGTCTAGAAATCCTTCGAACACTGGTAGTTGGGCTACGTTGTACTAGGTCCAGTATGCGCTCCTCTACAGCAACGGGCCGTCGTGCTACATGTTCTTGGTTACGTGGAACAACTGTCCTTGTTTCCATTAATCTCTGTGTGTGTGTCACTAAATACTTGCCTGTTCGGTATTCGCCGACCGAAAACGTCTTCGAAATTCCTCAACTGCCTCTCTGCTGTTATCATCACAAAATCCATAAATGAAATGGATATCAGCTTATTCAGTGGGTGTGAACTGTTGACTCATTTTGAGTGTTCACCTTAGCGCAACACAGTGCCTCGTACCACAGATCAGAACCAACTGAAAGAAAAAGCTGAGGATTAGTAGTGATAACTTCGTTACTTGAAACTACCACCAGTGCTGCCATCTATAGAATTACACACAAGTAGGGATTTGTTGTTTGCACATCTTAAAACGTCCGTAGCTCCGCAACGGTTGGAAATAGCACTTATGTTGTATTAACTTTTTTACTCGATATCACCCCTCCCCAAAATCACCCCCCAAAAGTAGTATGGCAGACCGGTTGTGAAACACCTGTGTGTGTGTGTGTGTGTGTGTGTGTGTGTGTGTGTGTGTGTGTATATATATATATTATATATATATATATATATATATAATATATATATATATATATATATGCAAGACACATGACAAGGCACTACTAAAAGTATATTTCAAAAACCATTTTAACTATAAAGATTACATAACTTTAACATGGAAATTTTACACATTTATTTTAAATGTAACATTTACGCGACAACCTCTAGTTTCTTTACCCCAAACTAATTTAAATTTTTATTTATCAGAAAATATCAGGACACCAGATTTATTCTTATGCATTGATTTGGGAAAAAAGGCGTTACTGCTGATCGCAATACAACTTTGTATACATTTACGTCACAATTTGGTTTTTTTGGATTTGTAAATGGTAAAATTCCGACCAAATATGTTTTAGTCGGAAGCAAAATTCCATCTTTTTAGCAATTTATGTTGTTAGTTCTTTTATAGTTACTAGTACAGTTCCCGCCGCTTCGCTGACGGTTAGACAGGCTAAACTACAAAAAAAGAACCCAGCCGTGAAAATTTTGAGCTTCACATTGTGTCAAAATTTCTGAATCTGGTATCTCCCAAAACCTCCTCACCCCCATTCATGCAACTTGGGGGCTAACCCCCTCCCCCATTACCCCCACCCCTCCCCATTACCCCACCCATCCCCCATTACCCCCACCCCACCCTTTCCCCATTGCTAAACTACAGAAAAGAACACAGTCATGAAAATCTTGAGCTTCACATTTCCGCCCGTAATACAATTTCTGAATTTTTTTTACAATTTCAGAATTTTTTTCTCACAATTTTTTCTCACAATTTCTGAAAGTGTGACGGACAGACGGACAGACAGACGGACAGCTCTCTTATTATAATATATATAGATTATCTTGCTTAAAGCATCATGTTAGTTGTTGTTATGCCGACAAAGATCCAATTTTGACCAGTGTTTATGCTGTTGTTCACTAATATATAAGCCCATTTCGATCCAGCTTTTGTGTTATTTTTTCATCCGTACTCATTTTTTACTCAGTAGGTCCAACGGGTCATATTTATTATATTTTCAAAATTTTTAATCACTTTCACTAGCGTTAAGGTAGTGGTGGGGAGGTCCCATTAAAAAGTTTAGAGAAAGCTCTTTTTTACTCTATATAATGATTATTTTTTCGAATTTCTTCCGCGTTAGGATTTTAATTAAACGAATCGAAATTAGATAACTCATACTTCATACTACTTCATTGCTTTTACATACCCAATGGTTCCCAACCTCGGGTTACGACCCAAATCAGGGTCGCGAGGGTCCTCAAGTAGGGTCGCGAAGGGTCACTATATTCATTATTTCTTAATTTATATTTATATCCATATTTAAATTTTATCATGAGCCTGAGGGTTGGGAGGTCCTGCTGGTGACCAATTTAGGGTCGGAACAAAAAAATGGTTGGAACCACTGACCTAACCTACCTCACCTCACCTCGAGAAACTATCTCCTACAAGAAAGTTCGACCGATTTGAAAAATGAGAGTTAATGGGTAAAAAAAGAAAGTAGCTGCCTATTGGTGCTACTTGAGGATTTAGGCATAATATATTTATTTATTTATTTTGCTTGTTTGTTTGTGTCTTTGTACAATATGATTTTTTTGAGAACTGCATACTTCAAATCTCATCAATTTCTGAATGGATTTGCGCTGACATGTTTAAACGTACAGGTTTGCTACGTTACAAGATAGGCTAAACAAAGCCAGTCCGATCCGATCGTAACTTTTGGACCACCCTGTATATTGCTATTTTGTAATTATGCCTAATTATATATATACAGTATATATATATATAATAGTATGCGTTACGCTAAAACAAACCGGGTCGTGTCCATAAAGTTAACACATCATTATTTTCAAAGTTTACGCTTGTTTTTTCTCAACTCTCTCTCCTGCAAAATTTAACACTCCATAATTCATAAATGTATTTCATAAAATTAGTAAAAAAAAAAAAAAAAAAAAAAAAAAATGTACAGAAACATCTTTAGAGGCTTCATACTAATTGACGTATGTTTACTGGTTTTACAAAAGGTCTAAAAAGTGACTTCATGAGAGTTTATCTAAAAGGACAATACAGTAAACTTGGCTCTGATTTGAAAGAAGTGCAAATTCGCTGAAATTTCGGTTGAATGGTCGCTTTTCTTAGAAAGTCAAGATTCTTTTAGTTTATTTTTTCTTGCCTTATATCCGATGCCCCGATGCCCGTGCAGTTTTTGTTCTACAAAAAACGAAATGAATGGATAGTAAGAGGCTATGTTTAGTAAAATCTTGTATATTATATTTGTTTAATTCTTAATCATTATTAATAATAATAACGCAGCCATTTTCAGAAGGTTTCGTTCACTGTAAATATTGACATGTTTTATACGAATCTGAATGGTATTGGACCTTGTTCAAAAATATTATACACGATCCACGTACTAGGACCAAATAGTTCTGAATGGTTCTAGTGGGAGGTTTATATATTAGAGGCATTGATTGACTTCGCAACATCTAAGGTCATATAACGGAGGGGACCTACAACGTTACGTGAGATGTGAACCACGGGGGTCGCTACTTAATCCGGGCACGGAGAATGGTTTCCCATCAACTGGTATCCAGGCCCAATGTCGCTTAAATTTGCTGGTCGTCGGGAAGCGGTGTTACGGCACTGGCCACGACTGAGCCCTATCAGTTGTAGGGAACGCCTAAGTAAATATATATGGATTTTGAGTGAAAAAAGAAGTTTGTTTAATATTTCAACCAAAAGTGACTAACCCATATATACAGTTCAGACTTTCAATGAAAATTACTAACCTAACCTAATGTAACCTAACTGGGCATAATGTAACCTGACCTAACCTAATTAAAACTAATTTAACATGAATTTAAATATGCCCAAGGTCGAGATTTTCGACATTATGCGACATTATGCGACATTATGCAAGTTCAGAAATTTTAGTGTTGACATTATACATTAGGGTGTGTCGAATTTTTCAACTTTCAAATTCCAAATATGAGGGGCGCTAAAAGTTGCAGCATGACTTAGGAATTCTAAAGATATTTTTGTTAATTTAATATAATTTAGTTTTGCTTGGTAAGAAGCTACATAAAAATAGTGATTTTTTACTTTTTTGTGGAATTATATAATAATTATTATATTAATAATTATATATGCTGTATATACAGGGTGTTTGAAAACTTTCTGTACAAATTGTAATGGTGGATAGGCAACACCAAGACAAACCCTTTTCGTCTATAAGTGTATGTCCGCTGACGTCACCATTCGGCGCGAGAGGGCGCCGCTGCAATTGGCTAAAAGGTGAAGTGGGCTAGATTCGCGCTTGCCGCGGGCATTCTTAAATCGGACGTAGTACGCGTAACATGGAGCGCTTCACGACTGCTGAGATGGCTGACATGCATATGATGTATGGGGGCTGCCAATGGAAACGGAAGAGCTGCTGTGAGGTTGTACCGACAGCGCTTCCCAAACAGACGTGTGCCAAACCACCAAACGTTTGCGCATTTGCATCGGCGACTGCGAGAAACTGGAACATTCCATGCAAACATGCATGACACTGGTCGGGAGAGAAACGTGCGCACTCCTGACATGGAAGAAGAAATCCTACGACGATTTGAGGACAATCCAAGCGCAAGCACGCGAGGTGTTGCACGTATCCTCGGTGTGAACCACTACCTGGTCTGGAGAGTGTTGCACGAGCAGCAGTTACATCCGTTTCATCGTCAGAGAGTCCACGCATTACAACCTCGGGATTACCCTCTTCGTGTGGAATTCGCACGCTGGTTTCTGCAGCAGACAGCGGTGCAGCCTAATTTTTCGGCTTATGTGCTGTTCTCAGATGAGGCCTGTTTCACACGTGAGGGTGTGTTTAACATGCACAATTCTCACGTGTGGGCGCACGCAAATCCACATACTACATGGGTTTGTAATGCCTGGACTCTCTGATGATGAAACGGATGTAACTGCTGCTCGTGCAACACCTCCAGACCAGGTCGTGGTTCACACCGAGGATACGTGCAACACCTCGCGTGCTTGCGCTTGGATTGTCCTCAAATCGCCGTAGGATTTCTTCTTCCATGTCAGGAGTGCGCACGTTTCTCTCCCGACCAGTGTCATGCATGTTTGCATGGAATGTTCCAGTTTCTCGCAGTCGCCGAGGCAAATGCGCAAACGTTTGGTGGTTTGGCACACGTCTGTTTGGAAGCGCTGTCGGTACAACCTCACAGCAGCTCTTCCGTTTCCATTGGCAGCCCCATACACCATATGCATGTCAGCCATCTCAGCAGTCGTGAAGCGCTCCATGTTACGCGTACTACGTCCGATTTAAGAATGCCCGCGGCAAGCGCGAGTCTAGCCCACTTCACCTTTTAGCCAATTGCAGCGGCGCCCTCTCGCGCCGAATGGTGACGTCAGCGGACATACACTTATAGACGAAAAGGGTTTGTCTTGGTGTTGCCTATCCCCCATTACAATTTGTACAGAAAGTTTTCAAACACCCTGTATAATGCACTGCTGTTTTTGCTTATTTCACAGGTTGAAACATATTCATCAGTGTGCTGAAGATTACTTGTCCGTCAGTGCTACCATCCTAACCAGTGGGAATTGACCTACAATGGCTTCTAAAAGGAGGACAAGACTGGGGACATTCACACATATGAGCAACCTAATTGGAACTGGTAGAGAGTTGTTGCCCTCTGAACTCCCAACTCTGCGAGACATTCTGAAATATGGGCAACTGCTAAGAGAACAAAGTGGTGAGGATGTGAGAAACTACCCAGCAGCCAGTCTTGCAAAGGACATTTACCCTAAAGTGCTTGAAAAGTGGGAACGAGCAAACAGTTCTTTTGTAGCCCCCGTTGTAAATTCACGAGTCACAATCTTAAACAAGATCCAAGAGAGCTGGGAGCAGGCCAAAAACATATCTCTTGGGAGAGGAAAGCTACATGTCAAAGAGGCTTTCATTGCAAAACTTGACAAGCTTTTTGACATCCTCAGTTGCAAGTGTAAAATTGTTCTCTGCTCTGAATTTGGCTGCCTTGCAGATGCTGGTTGCAAAAACGAAACTCACATTAACTGTACATGCCCTAGGGAGATGAAGATCCCGTGAAGGAACTTGCTTTCATTAAAGGTCAGAGAGACAAGTCTGGTTCTATTGGACCACATCAGATTGGCTTGCCAGATCAACCTGAGCACAACAGACAAGTCAAAAAGCAGAAGCGGCAAGAAGACGAAAGAAGAAGGCTTGCTGAATATAAGCAGACAAGTAAGCAGGATGTTTCAATGCCATCAAATGAAATAATTTTCTCTGATGATGAAAATGAAGAACAAATAGCTGATGCTCAAGATGGAAAGGATGGAAGTTATGAAGTGACATTAGAAATACCAAGCACGTCTTCAACTTCCAATAAAAAGCCAGAGTACAACACATTAGAAATACCTAATGTTGCTATGCATAGCATCAGATATGGGTTGGCCTGCGTGCCACAGCTGCCATCACCACTGCTGCCTTTATGGATGCTGGCTTGATCACTGAAGAAGACAAGAGACTTGTAGTTGATCACAATAAAGTCAAGAGGGCCCAAGAAAAAGTTATGAGATCCCTGGATCAGGAATTTGATGATCTTTGTAAGAAGGGTGAAATTGACTGCATCTTCTTTGACGGCCGTCAAGATACAACTAAAGTTATGCTGAAAGCAGACAATTCAGATCGTCAGTTCCCCAGCATCATCAAAGAAGAGCATTATTCTGTGTGCAGTGAGCCAGGTGGAAGATATCTCTACCACTTCACTCCTGAGAAAGGCTCAACGAGAAAAAAACCTGCTGAAGTTATTGCTGATAATCTTGTAGATTTCATGAAGAAGAAGGGCATTGATAAAAGCCTGCAGGCCATTGGAGGTGATTCTACAAATGTTAACACTGGCTGGGAGGGTGGTTCCATGCATTGGGTAGAGGTCAAGCTTTGCCGTAAGCTGATCTGGTTGGTTTGTGCCCTCCACACTAACGAGTTACCCCTGCGACACTTGATCACAGCACTGGATGGGAAGACCTTGTCTAACAACAAGTGGACAGGTAACATTGGCAAGATGCTAGACACTGCAACCGAACTTGAAATTGATCCTTCATTCACCAAACTCTCAATTGGAGAGCCTCTTACTTCACTGAGTGACAATGTCGTAAAGGATCTCTCTACTGATCAAGCGTACGGGTATAGGATCACACAGGCCATAAGGACAGGAGAACTTCCCACAGATCTGGCCCTTCTTGAAATTGGTCCAGTGAGCCATTCAAGGTGGTTGACAACAGCAAACAGGCTTTGTCGCATATGGGTTCAAAACATGGCCTTAAAGGCAAAACCCTCAACAACTTAAGACTGTAGTGGAATACATTGTTGGTGTGTACTACCCCTGTTGGTTCAACATCAAAGTAAAACACTCTTCGGTGGAAGGCCCACGCCACATCTTGTTTCAGCTGCGGCTAGTTAGGCTGCAAAAGAAGGCTGTATTGGATGCTGTTTTGCCAACCATCAAGCGCTCAGCATGGTATGCATTCAGCGAAATGATAATCCAGACACACTTGTGCTCAGATGACAGTGAGGAGAGGAGAGCTGGTGTCCAAAAGATTGTTGACATGAGGGGTGGAGATGATGACACACTTGGAGATCTTTCTGTACGTCCCAGGAAGACACCTTCCATCAACCCCAGTGCTTCTTCCGTGTTGGGGCTGACAGACTGGTCTGACGGGGTATTGAACCTCCTTTGACATGTAAACTGACTATAGCGGAAGTAAAGAAGTTCTTTGACAAGCCTATGCAAGTTCCAATGTGGCCCTGTCATGCTCAGTCAATAGAGAGGTGTGTGAAACAAGTCACAGAGGCAGCAGGCAGGGTGTATACACATGAGAAACGTGAGGGCTATATCAGAGGCCAAGAAGCAAGTCGGCGGCTGATGTCCAAGAACGAATCAAAGCAAGACTTGATGAAACTTGTTGTTTAAATATTTTTTTTTACTGATGTCATTACTTTCTAATGTTGTTTTATGATTACAAGGATATGTTTTATGATTACTAGGTGTTGAGCAATCACAAAAATAATAGCAGATTTGAATTCTTCACATCCAAAAACATATTTTTAAAACCCCTCAGTGAAGGAATTGGCAAAAATTAATTTTCACCTCCCAAATTGACACACCCTATTATGCATATCAATATTGCGCATATCGACATTGTTCCGGCACACTATATTAAAAAATATCCTGTATTTATTCATCAGAATTTTGCTATCCAAATTTAAGTAGTTATGCACCAGGTTATATCAATATGAACTGTTATATTTAAAATATAATAATATTGGCTCTTAATTCAAAGACACCTTGAAATACTAAAGTATTTGTAATTTCAAATTTATTCAAGGATATATCTCCGTCCATGATATAAACAATTGGAATATGGTCGAAGTAAACAGGTAGCCAAATCGTCTGTTTTATTTACCAAATGTTTGTTTGCATTACACAATAAATTAAGTATTTCAGTGGGTGTGTGTGTATATATATATATATATTTATATTAGTGGTGGACCGAATATCCGCATCCGCATCATTTTTAACATCCGCACTTCTGACTGCGGATGTTATGCGGATGTTACCTCTAATAAATTATGCAATTTACAATTAAATTAGCTTATAAAGTAGCTTATAAGGCCCAGTCATGCACATTTCATGTAAAGTATTAATTATTAATTAACAAACTTGTTTCATTGAATTTTCTGTGGCTGAAACTCTTGAGAAAGTTATTATTTTTATCATAATGAAAACATTAATATTAATTTTAGTTCGCATTGCCTGCCATAATAGTAACATCACGAAATTTGAAAATTATGTCATATATTCATAATTCTATATTATATTAATAGATTAACTAAATATTTGCATCCGCGGATATTGAAATTAAAAATCCACATCCGCATCCGCAGATGTTGAAAAACTGACATCCGGTCCACTACTAATATACATACAGTACATTTTAACTGCAAACAACACAGTTTAATTAATGTAAAGAACGACGTTTGTGTAGAAGAGCGTTCCGAACAAGATGAGGAGGGAGAACGAGCAAATGAAAAATGAGGTACCTCCCAGGAATCGAACCCGGGATCATCCAATTGCCGGTCGGATATGCTATCCACTGCACCAAGGACCCCGATTAATTAGCTAGTACTCGTAATTCTCCTACATACGAGCGGAATCAAATGCTCTGAGGGGGCACCTACGCATGCCGTACATATATACATTGGATGATCTCGGGTTCGATTCCTGGGAGGTACCTCATTTTTCATTTGCTCGTTCTCCCTCCTCATCTTGTACGGAACGCTCTTCTACACAAGCGTCGTTCTTTACATACATCAAAATCGTGATAGATTATCCAGGTCACTAAGTATATATATATATTATATATATATATTATATATATATATATATATATATATATATATATATATATATATATATATATATATGAAATATTACCTTATATCAGTATTAAATATAGTATTAATGAAACGTAAATCCTTATCAGTTCACTAGTGAACATTTTTCTTTAAAGAAAAGAAGTAAAAACTCAGGAACTTCCTCGGGGAATGCCTGTCAGATGTAGCAAATCCACGCAATACACGCGTGTTTATCCGGGCTCAATCAATTATAAAAGCCGTTGATGA
The DNA here is from genome assembly GCA_023014485.1 of Bathynomus jamesi. NCBI lineage: Eukaryota > Metazoa > Arthropoda > Malacostraca > Isopoda > Cirolanidae > Bathynomus > Bathynomus jamesi. The sequence goes on along the minus strand of JAJOZX010002656.1, from coordinate 529,063 downwards.
ATGGAAGGGAGAATATACATAAACAATAATGCATATCTGCCAAGAAAGTTTTGTAAATAAATGTCGTGCTTGCTTGAGCGTGCAATAGTAGTCTTTTCGGAAGACGAACGAGGGTACCGTAACAAGTTCAAGATTGCATTGAAACGATTTAATGAGCATGAGACGAGATCATCATTATCTTAGAAAAGATAAATTATCGTATTTCCCGAATTAAAAAGGAAAAAAAAATCTATTAAAGCTGATACGAAATTAATTGAAATCGCAGTTGATCTTCGTCTATCGTCTATCGTCTATCGTCTATCGTCTATAACCTAAAAAATCACATAATCTCTCTTCAGTATGCACAGAATAGAAATATGTAATCACTTAATACGACTTCGGCTTTTAATATTTTTATTTTAACTTCCAAACTTTAATTCATATTTTAACGCCGTTAGAATAATATATATATATATATGAATAGAAACGACATAAGTATTAAGGAACGTTTCTGCACACGAGGAGGAGAGATAACGAAATAATGAAAAATGAGGCGAACCGCCTGGGAAGTTCGTTTCCCAGGCGGTTCGCCTCATTTTTCATTATTCGTTATCTCTCCTCCTCGTGTGCAGAAACGTTCCTTAATACTTATGTCGTTTCTATTCATTTATATACTGCGCGGTCATTGCAGTTATTTGCGCATATATATATATATATATATATATATATATATATATATATAAGGAACATAAAATTTAAAAAAAAAAAATCCTTTAAAAACGTAAAATAAATTACAAATCCTAAAATGGATTAAATTTATAATTAAAAATTAAAAAAAAAAGATAATAAATAAATAAATATTAAATTTAATATCTTGCCTTCCTCAAATAAAAATGTATACATATATATATATACTGTGTGTGTGTGTGTGTGTGTGTGTGTGTGTGTGTGTGTGTGTGTGTGTGTATAGTCCCCAAGCACCAAGCGGAATTTTAATTGAGATGAGCTATAAAGTGGGATTCCACCAAATTTAATTGTAAAGTTTGGTGTAAAATCAGGAGAGTTTCATAAATTCATTTTGAAGTCTCCATTATCTACAATACTTTATAACGAAACGAAATGTAATTTGAAGGTACAGGCTCGAATATTGTTTTAAAGAAGCTGATGGTGTGTATATGTACAGGGTGTCCCAGAATTAACTATTTCAATGAAATCGGACAAATTTTTTAAAAACACACTTTTATTTATGTTTATCATGTTTAATATGCGTTAAAAATGTATAAATTTCTACATTTTTTTCATAACTTTATTTTCATAATTTTTTCATTATCTGGTCCAATGAAAGACCGTCTGAAGTCATAGAATGGCAAAGAGACTCTCCAAAAGTTAACGTGTGGCTTGGAATGACCAAATCCAAAATTTATGGCCCATTCTTCTTTGCGGAAGCAACTGTAACAGGTACCGTCTACCTTGATATGCTTCAGCAGTTTCTCGAACCACAGCTTCTTGATGATGGCATTCTTGATAATGTTGTGTTTCAACAAGATGGAGCACCATGTCATTATGCTCTAATTGTTCGAGAATACCTCAACAGTCGCCTTCCGAATCGGTGGATTGGACGTGGAGGACCTCGACCTTGGCCTCCTCGTTCTCCGGATTTGACACTCCTGGATTTCTTTGCATGGGGTTTCATAAAAACAAAGGTTTATCGCCAAAGATCAATGCTTCTTGTTGAAACACAACATTATCAAGAATGCCATCATCAAGAAGCTGTGGTTCGAGAAACTGCTGAAGCATATCAAGGTAGACGGTACCTGTTACAGTTGCTTCCGCAAAGAAGAATGGGCCATAAATTTTGGATTTGGTCATTCCAAGCCACACGTTAACTTTTGGAGAGTCTCTTTGCCATTCTATGACTTCAGACGGTCTTTCATTGGACCAGATAATGAAAAAATTATGAAAATAAAATTATGAAAAAAATTTAGAAATTTATACATTTTTAACACATATTAAACATGATAAACATAAATAAAAGTGTGTTTTTAAAAAATTTGTCCGATTTCATTGAAATAGATAGTTAATTCTGGGACACCCTGTATATATGTATGTGTACGTATGTATGTATGTTATGAATATCTGGTCGTAAGGTGTCCGTATTAGAGCGATATAGTGTAAATTTGAATTATAGCAAATTATATTGAAGATGCGAGAGTATTGTGCGCAATGCGCATGCGCATATTTCATATAAATAGTTTAGTTTTAAATACCGAGTTAGTTTTTATTAGTTTTACTTGAGTTATGGAATTTGTGGCAGAGGAAAAGCTGCTTGGAGGAATATATATGCAGATTAGTTTTTACTCTTATATATATATATGTGTGTGTGTGTGCGTGTGTGTGTGTGTGTGATATCATGCGTGAAAACGAACGATTTTGCTAATGTAGTTTGATGGTATCGCCCTTGCTATTTATTTAGAAAAAGCTGGGTTCGAATCTTGTTAGGGGCAGTTTTACGCACGCACGCACGCACACGGACGCACGCACATACACGTACATGTACACGCACGTACACGCACGTACACGCACGCACTTATATACATGTACGAGTGTGTATATATTTATATATAATTACTGGTTGGGAAAAAGTTAGGGCGATTTTAATATAACCCAAAAATATGCTCTAAAATTGTGCGCCCAATATTTAGAGGTCCCAAACTGCATATTATTCTTTCCTCAATGATATTCTTCCCTCAATGATATTCTTTCCATGTTACACAATTTACATATTCTTATTGAATAACTATTCAGCTTATACGCGAACCCTAAACTTAATTATCAGCATCAACATTCTTTTCGAGAGATAATTATCAACATTTTTTTCTAATGTTGAAGCCAAGCGGATTGTAATTTTCCCAATTTACGCAGTAGCAAACCTGAGGCCAAATCTACCACCTAACTCCTGTTTCTCATATACGAGAGATGTTATCTTATGGTAATTATGTTCCCCTTGCGCTGAGGCTAAAAATCATTCAACACACACACACACACACGCATATCCGTTCTGCTACCCTACAAAATTACGACATTTTCACATGTTCGTTTCTGTATGGCGACATTTATCCAATCTAAAAAAAAAAAAACTAAAATTTAACTAACCTACCCTAACCTGGCCTAGCCTAAATTATATCCCTTATTTTCCATGATAAAAGGTAGTATTTATAAAGATAAACCACCGTGACACATTCTTGTCGCGGTGGGCTCTGTGTGTGTGTATTCTAAAGACTGTCGTAGTTCCGAAGGAAAGACAAGACCACACACACACACACACACACACACACACACACACATATACATGTGTGTGTGTGTGTGTATATATCCTTGGCATATTTATCGAACGTGGTTCAGGGTGCGTGCATAAAGAAGCCAATAAGAGATGAACATTTTTATCCATTGCAGAATTAGTATCTTGAGCCGGATTAAGATAAGAAGTCTTCATTCTGTTTGGGCTCCATTACTGCAAAAAGTTTCGAGATCAAATCAAAATATGATAAATTATTCCAAAGTATTACGATTATATGAAGTTATCAAATGGAAATATATCCTCATCTTAAATATATGATGATGAAAATATGAGGTATCCGAAGTAAAAATAATAATAATAATAAATATTTATATATATATATATATACACATACATTTCAACTGCAAAGAACACGCAGTATAATTAACGTAAAGAACGACGCTTGAATAGAAGAACATTCCGCGCAAGATGAGGAGGGAGAACGAACAAATGAAAAAAATGAGGTAACCATATATATATATATATATATATATATATATATATATTACTCATTAATTGTATTTATATATGCAGTGCCACTTTCTGTATAATTCGTACAGAAATGGCTGATTTTCTTTTCCATAGACAGTACTGGAATTCTGGGATTTAGATCTGGAATGTCCTATAGCCCATACCTGCCTGTACTGGATGTTGTAATGGAAAGTAATGTAGCTACAATGAATATTCACTGTAGATATTGATTAATAAATACTTACGGTCTTCTTTTTAACTGTATTTTCTTTTTTGTCTTTCCTTCTACATTCTCTTTCATGATCGTGTCTCTCTCTCTCTCTCTCTCTCTCTCTCTCTCTCTCTCTCTCTCTCTCTCTCTCTCTCTCTCTCTCTGTCTGTCGTCTGTCTGTCTGTCTTCAACCTTTTTCCGTACCTGCCTCTGGCAGGGAGGGAGCGGAGGGTGGGGAGAGAGCCTTCTACTTTTCTATCCAGTTTTCTACTATTGATAGGATAGTTGAAAGAAAAATAAACTTTCACAAAATTTTCCCTGGCACCCGTTGCCATTGGTACCTCCTCGGTATGGGCCGCAAGGCCTTTTGAGGTACTTCTTTTCCTTGTAACTCCTTGTAACTCTCTCTCTCTCTCTCTCTCTCTCAAAAACCAAATAATCGAATTTTTTGCACCTCTTCTCGTACGACTTTTATTAGCGCTTCATAAGGCACAAAATGAAAATCAAAATATTATTTTTATTAAAAGGAAACTGCTTTTATACCTCCGCCCCCCTGCCACCCCCCGACACACAAAATCAAACTTGCTTTTGGTTTCCAGCTGATTTTAAATTTTAGAAAAGCGCTGTAAGGTTCATTTATGCTCGTAAAGGCAATTAGGTCCAGGCAGGGGCCCGAGCTTATGCAATTCGTCATTTTAATGGAAGCGAATGTTAATGCTTTTGATACCTTGAAAGGGGTTCGAGTCAAATGACGAAGTACGTGTGAAAAACTGCTGTAAAGATCGGAAGGCTTTATGGAACTCAGGCCCTGAACCCTTAAAAAGGAATGTTATATATATATGTGTGTGTGTGTGTGTGTCTGTATGTATGTATGTATGTATGTACGTACGTATACGAAGCCAGATTCTGTTCATTCATACAAAATAATTGCTTACGAGAAAATATTTTTTTGTTTTAGCAAAATAATTTTAATTTTATTGAGTAGAGAATAGTTTTGCTTCGAAGTTAGCATAAATTTTGTGGGGTATTTTGTACAAAGTATTAATTTGCTGAATATCTTTCGTGCTACTTTGGACAAAACGAGTTTGGTGAGTGACAAGAATTTCAGTATTTTTTTTTTCCTTTTTTCTTCATTTATTTTTAAACATTGAATAACTTAGTGATGAAATACGCTTAACTTAGTGATGAAATACGCTTTGAAAAACGAATCAACTTATATTTAAAAAAAAAAACTATATTACAGGTTTCATCCCATAAAAAAAGAAAGAATGACCTTTGCTCGACGCGTGTTACGCCAAGTTTTTCAAATTGGTCTTATCACTAACATCATATGTACGCCATTTTGAACTACAACGAGTTGTTACCACAAATTCAAATTGTCAGTTCATTTTTATGCATTTTTTAACTTCATGAAATGTTGACCAGAGATCCTATATATGAGGCGCTCCGGACCACAACCTGCCAAGCGCCATTGGGGCCAGAATTGAGTACTTTATACCATTATATTCCCCCACCCTTCCTCTATCTCGTGAGTGAGTCAGGGAGCAGATTGTGGCCCTGTACGTATGGTCGAAATCAATCAAATATCGTTATTGGTTCAAAAGTTACGCCATTTTGCAAGTTGACAAACTTTAACTGCAGTTACAAAAATAACCCCTGTCATGCTCCAAAATGTGTTCCGCAATGCTGCTGACAGATTCGAACTCTGTAGAGATACTGATGGTGCTCATGTAGAATCACATGCTTAAATATTCATTAAATGTATGCCTTCTATCATATTGTTATTGAATTTTACCCTTTTTGCTACTTTTTCACTGAAATGGAGACTTTATGAACACCCTCTCCAATTCTTAATATTAATTGTTTATGTACAGTTTGCTTTGAATCGTTGTGATTACAGTGTTTAGAAGATCCTGATCAATGTAAATTAAAGGTTGATATATACACTGTAGTTTATATCAAGGTATATTCTGTATAAATATGGTTCTTCAATCTGATTTTTCATTTCATTAAAGTTATTGAAATTAATACAAAGGTTTAGTTTCCTTGTGTATCAGAGTGGAAAAATGAAAAATGCATAAGACTTTTGTGCGGCAGTGTATATAGATATATATATATATATATATATATAAACAAGGGATGTTCAAAAAGTAATGTATTCAATCACGTAAGAAAATAAAGTATTTGTTCTATTGCTATTTACTTATTCTTGACTGAAAGAGTAATTTTATGGCTCATTATGCTCACTGTTAGATCTACAGATCTACAGAAGCTAAGGCTAACAAAAACCCTAAGATCCACTCTAAGGTTAGCCCGAGAGAAAGAAGAGAGTAGGGGGTTAAAAGAAGAGAATAAGGGGTTAAAAGAAGAGAATAAGGGGTTAAGTAAGTAACAAAACCTATCATTCGTGGGTTAACATTTATTCAGAAAAAGAGAGAGAGACTCACCATCATCATCCGCCGGCCACTGCTGACAAGTCGGAAAAATAGTCGAAGAGAATAGGAAACGGGTGAAAGATGAAAAGAAGTAAAGTAAGAACGCTTACAAACCATGCAAATACAGTCTTAACTAAAACACTGTCATACCATGCAAACTACAGACATGCAAATAAAGAGAAGATAAGAAAAGAACAAAAAAAGTATGAAGAGCATCTTTTATTTAAATATTTTAATTTAAGTCAGGTTAGGTTTAGGTTACATAAAGTTGTTACTGTTTTAATGTCGATTTTATGCCTTGTCAACCAAATAGGTATGGGTCCATATTAAATAGCATTTAATTACCTGTATTTATCATAATAGCGAATTACTGTTTCAAGAACAACGTTAGCTTCGTTCTCCCCAAATTATGTGGGGGCTGACTTGAATGAATTCCCCCATTCTTTTCAAACCTTGTTTGGACATTACTGCATTTGATCGACTTGACACTCTATTGACAAGTAGATCGTGGATTAGATTAAGCTGTTAGTTTTTTAGTGTCGATATTGTGGTCTTGTCGATCTGATGGGTGCATGTCCCTCTGTTCAGTATAACTGGCTTACTGAGTACTGTTTGACTTTCTGGAAAGTAATGGGCAGATAAAGAATAAATGTGAGAATGCAGAGTTCCGAGGGATAAGTGTGGATTGAGGCTAACAAACGCTTCGTTGTTCAAAGGCTATGTCCAGACCTCATTCATGAATGAGATATGGGAAGCGCTGTATGCATGACTAATGGCTACCTTTTCTTTAACTTTTTTCTTTATTTTCTTGTACATAACCATAACCTTTCTTCAGAAATGGGTTCATTTCGGTAAAGGGTAACGAACGAGGTACCAAAAAAATGAATGAGTCGAGTAAATAGGTCCCTCTTTCGACAAGTGAAAATGATACTGCATCAAGAGCCATCATTTTACCTACAGAAAAGTTGTACTGTACATTTTAAATTGCCAAAATTTTATTAAAAAGTAAACACTAATTCTGTTTACTACACTAGCTCACTAAAAAAAATGAAGTTATGTACGATTTTGATGCTTCTAACTCATAGCAATATTGCTGCACTAACTGAGTCCAAGTTTTTAAGGTTTTAAGCACGGGACGAAAAAATATCTATCAAACCAAACCATTTATTACTGAAACACTTGTTAAACCTACTCTCACAAAGTGTAATGTTAATTAACATATCAGAGACGTTATAGTTCTCTCTTTTGAATCATTTAACAATTTAACAATTCAGGCGTCAACTTAAAAAAAGTAATTTGATGAATCTGGATGAAACTGTCGGATCATCTGGATTGCGTAAACCATGCTCATCATGTTTTTCTTCTTGTTCCTGTAAATATTTGAATGTCTTTGAATGTTTGTATTTTCAAGCTATTCCACAGAGGCTTTGTGTAATATATTCTTGGATTTTTGCCACGAATAATAAATATATCTAGCATGAAGAATTCTTGTTGCAGAGAATAAATTTTGTTTTATTTTGTCTGACTCGCGCATATTTCAACATATTTTCAGACATTTGATGTTCGTGTCATTATAGAATTTTAATAATTTAAAAGCTGCCAAAATTATTTTTTCTAGTTTTTTTATTAGTTTCAGGTAAAAAAATGTTCAAAGTTCGCCTAACTTACGTTTATATCCTAATACCCGGATATCCGGAATCCGGCAACTTCAAATCACCGGATATCCGACATCCGAGAAACCCCTTTACGTGTATATATATATATATATATTAGTGGTGGACCGGATATCCGCATCATTTTTAACATCCGCATCCGCACTTCTGACTGCGGATGTTATGCGGATATTACCTCTAATAAATTATGCAATTTACAATTAAATTAGCTTATAAAGTAGCTTTAAGGCCCAGTCATGCACATTTCATGTAAAGTATTAATTATTAATGAACAAACAAATATATAAACCTCAAAATATAAATACCTGGTAACACAGAAAATTGAATTTTCTGTGGCTGAAACTCTTGAGAAAGTTATTATTTTTATCATAATGAAAACATTAATATTAATTTTGATTCTTATGCATTGCCTGCCATAATAGTAATATCACGAAATTTGAAAAATTGTCATATATTCATAATTCTATATTATATTGATAGATTAACTAAATATCCGCATCCGCGGATATTGAAATTAAAAATCCGCATCCACGGATATTGAAATTGAAAATCCGCCTCCACATCCGCAGATGTTGAAAAACTGACATCCGGTCCACCACTAATAAATATATATACAGTGGAACCTTGCTTAACGAGTGCCTCGTATAACGAGAAATTCGTATAACGAGCCAAAAGAATGGGGGAAAATTACCTTGCATAACGAGCGACACTTTGCTTAACGAGCAAAATATTTTAAAAATAAAATAACATCTTTTCAACGCAAAAGCAAAATAAATACAGTAAGGTCGCGGAGTCCATCCGAGCGTCTTACTTACGTTGACTCGCCTAATAAGGCAGTGACTATGCGATCTACAAATTTATTTAATGATAATGTTATCACGCATTTTCGTCAAAATTTAAAGCGTAGACAAAAACAAATGACTCTAGACAGTTTCCTCGTGAAAAAGGATCCAAAAGAAAGTGAAAGTGCCTCTAAAAAATTTAAAGCTAGTGACTGAGAGCTCGTCGAGAATGTTATTGCATTGAACGAAGACGATTCTCCTCCTTCCCCTCAATAACCCTCTCCTCCTCCCCTGTCTCTTCATTTCCTTTGCGTGCGTCAGGAGCACCTTCTCTCTTCGTAAGTTATTTATAAATTTCACCGTTTACTAATTATTTACATTCTCTTTGGGTTAATTTTTATTAATAATCTTTTCATTTCATGCAATAATAATTTAAAAAAACGCCTTTAAATATCATTATAAATATTATTTTAAGTATTTTTAAGCATGGAACGCATTATCATATTTTACATTGATTCCTATGGAAAAATTGCCTTGTTTAACGAGCATTTTGCATAACGAGCACAATTCGGGAACGAATTATGCTCGTTAAGCAAGGTTCCACTGTATATATATATATATATATGAATTTTTTATGTAAAATATTTTTTGCCAGTTCATTGTTTTGTGAATTTACCAAATCGAAAATTCTTCAAAAGTAAAAAATATATTCCTCAGAGACATTATCAATTAAAAATTATTAAATTGGTCATTTTATTTAATATTTCTTGTAGCCTTTTTCTGTTATTTCAAACGATATTATTTTCCGAGTAACCCCTTATAATACTTCAGTAATGGTGAGGTCAGGGTTTTACGGACGTCATTCTATATTGTTCATATCTCCACTTTCCAAATAGAGTTGACTCCTTTTGTTGCATATTCAGGATCATTTTCATAGTGGAAAGTGAACCTCATTTTCTAAATTCGGAGTCTTCACGTAGGAGAAGTTTCTTTATAACCATTCGTCCTTTTGAACTCGTACCTCTGTTGATTCATGCATTAATTTCTGGCTTGGTTTTATTTCATTCTTTAAAGGAATAATCTTGTTTATAGTTTCATGGATCAGTGAACTATATTCTCTTTACGTTTCTAAATAACCTCTTCAATTGCATCTCAAGAAAACAAAGTTTCCCGAGCAATTTCACGCTGGCTATCATTTTCTTATAAGTGAAACGCAATTTTAAGTCGGTCAACTGTTCAAATTGTTACTATTTTACATGTAGCTCTTCTGGTAAGAAAAATATGAACCCATTACACTTGTACGAGCAAAAAAATGGGGCGTTTTAAGTGTCTGCAACGCTTTTTATTATTAAAGTTAAAATAGCACGTCCAAAAGTGGGTAACAGATGCATACCAGACTATACCGTTTCAAATTCAACAACATTGTTTTCGATAACAAATTTCAGTCCATTACGGACACTGTAGTACTGAAAAAGTTCAATACTGAACTTCGTGGCTCTACAATTTTTTTTTTTTTTTTTTTTCTTTTTTTGCGTGGTACTCTAGAGAGGGTTGACAAAAGTAAATAGACACTTTCGGTTTTTTTCCAGTTTTGATTTGATAATAAAAGTCAATAAATTTATTGACTCAATTTAGTTAGAATCGTGTTCCTCTCCCCTTTGAATTAAGTAAAGGTGTGACACGTTTTGGCATTTCGTTGCTATTTGTTCTGGAGGACAATCACCGTGCTTTCTATTTACTTTTGTTAACTCTCTGTACACTATATATATATATATATATATATATATATATATATATATATATATATATATATATATATATTGTAAGACATTTCCATTATATACATTTTTAGCAGGTAATATATTTAAAAAGTCATTAGTTCTTACCACGCATAAGGAAAATTAAAAACGGCGTTAAAAAAAAACAGATTATATTTTTTCATCCTTTTTATTTTTCATTCCCTAAAAAAAAAAAAAAAAAAAAAAAAAAAAAAAAAAAAATTTATTCTTCCATTCATCAAATTAAAAAATAAGGAACTATACATCATTAACGGTTTAAATTAAAAAATTCATTTTTGTATCCATTGAAAATTGGAAAAACATCTGTGAGTTTTTCATTTTCAGTTTCAAGTTTTTGTTGGAAGGAATCAATCTCAGAGAAAGAAATAAAAAAAATAGACTAAATAAAAAATTAAAGACTAAATAAAAAATTAAAGACTAAATTTAAAAATAAATAAAAAATTTAAAAATAAATAAAAAATTTAAAAATAAATAAAAAATTTAAAAATAAATAAAAACAGAAATAAATACAAAAAAAGAATAAATACAAAAATAAAGAATAAATACAAAAATAAAGAATAAATAAAAATAATTTTTTGAATAAATAATTTTTTAATAAATAAAAAAGGTAAAGAATAAATAAAAAATTAAAGAATAAATTAAAGAATAAATGAAATTTCTCATTTCGAATGTTGAAATATTTAATCGATGTTATCAAGTGATCGCTTTTAAAAATGCAAAAGGAAATACATTTTTACTTTTGTCAGTTATGAAAACTTTCAATTGCTAATTCATATATACGAGTGTGTATGTATATATATACACAGGGTGATTCAAAAGTCAGGTTACATAGGGCTTTTCTGTTTCTTTGCAGGTAAATGAGTTATGAGGTGTTATCGAAGGAGGAGCGTATTGATGTGATATTCCTAGCTGGCTGCACAAGTGCATTGCCGTTAACGGTGGCCATATCGAACATGTGATGTGACTATTCCCCTGTATCATTACATAATACAGTATTTCCCTATGTAACCTGACTTTTGAATCACCCTGTGTGTGTGTATATATATATATATACAGGGCGTCCCAAAAAAATGTATACACACTTTAAATAATTATAAAGGCAGTGTTTATTGAAATACATTTCATTTTCAAAATGTAATAGAATCTACAGACATTATTTAATTGTTTTGTCAACGCCTGTTTTCAAACTGATGTCCGTTCTGGTCCAGGCACTGCTGATAACGCGAAGCAATGGAATCGCAAACATCACGAAACATTTCGTTTGGTATTTGTGTGCATTCTCGTTCAATGGCTGCTCTCAATTCAGCGACTGTTGCAGGTTTTATAGCGTAGACTTTGTCTTTTAAGTATCCCCATAAAAAAAAGTCTAGTGGTGTGAGGTCTGGTGAACGCGGAGGGTATTCTACGAAACCCCTTCGTCCAGTCCACATCCACATCGTGCCAAGTACCACTCGCAATACTCCACTCTTCGGTCCGGATCATCTTCATTAATAGCATGGACTAATCTTGGAATGTAACTTTTCCATTGACAGCGCTTCAAAATGCGTTGGACAGACGATTCTGAAATTCCTACCTCACGACTCGCTTGCCGCACAGATTTTCTTGGACTTTGGTGATACGTTTCCAGTACTCTTTCTTGCTTTGTGGGGCTTGTCGATGTCAGTGGTCTTCCGGAACGCTTCTTGTGGACATTCTGAACAGTTCCATCGGCTTCAAACTTATCTCTAATTCGAGTGATGGTAAGTCGCGTTGGTGGATCTGTTTGAAACTCCCTCCTAAACTGTCTTTGCACTTCAACTGCGTTTTCACACTTCCAGTAGCATTTTAGAATGAATTTCCTTTGTTCAAAGCTTAGTCTGACTGCCATTATTAATTCTAATGGGTTTAACTTGGAAAGAAAGAAACATCAATTGAGCTATCAGCTGTTAAAGTGTGTATACATTTTTTTGGGACGCCCTGTATATATATATATATAATGTGTGTATATATATATATATATATATATATATATATATATATATATATATATATATACACTGTATATAGAATTAATAATGGAATTGCTCTGTGTGTGTGTGTGTGTGTGTGTGTGTGTGTCCTTAGCTACCTTACGAAACCACGACAACCTTTTGGATTACCGAGCTGTCTTTGCGACACGAACGTGCGTATAGTGGCATAGTTTCGTAAGGTAGCCAAACGTGTGTGTGTGTGTATGCGCGCGAGCGCGCAACCGGGCATAAGTGAGGTCGAGTGTGTGATAATTCACGGATATGGTAAAGTAATTTTTTTGTGGGGTAAGACTTTTAGTACCTCGGAACATTAAAAAATTTATGTAAAAAAATAGAAACGCTTTTAACTGTCAAGGAAAAAAAATGCTGGTCCAGATTAGGTTAGATTCCTGTAGGTCAGGTTAGTTAGGCTAGACTTTGTTTGCGAGTACCTCACTATTTAATGTCTTCACAGAAAACTCAGTTCGAACGCTCAATTATGGCCAGAATACTTATTATGCCCTTCTTGGTTCGATGACCAAAGTTACGTTTGATTTTTTAAATATTTGGATTTAAAAAAAAGTCGGTACCTCGCTTATGCAGGGATGCGTACGAGAAGAGAGAGAGAGGGAGAGAGAGAGAGAGAGAGAGAGAGAGAGAGAGAGTATATAATAAAAACCTAAAACAAGCACTCATATTCGCAATCAATATAACAGCGCGTTAAAAGTCCTTCGTTTCTATAGCAACCATTATGCGAAAGCTTATTTCCAAAACGTAAGGAATATATATCTCTCTCTCTCTCTCTCTCTCTCTTGATTCATAGTATTGTGCGAGTGATAACCGTAGTAAATCATATAATTTCAGACCGTTTCTCATATTGTATTTCCTCTCTTCCTAATTACATTCTCAGTTTCGCGCGATGCGATAGCAAAAATAATTTTCCTTATTATCAATCTTATTCTGATTTTTTACTAACACTTCTTTTTTTTTAATACTGAAAATTGCTTAATGAGTGGGGGAGAAAGTTAAAACATGCGACATGCACTTATATTTTTATTTTTTTACAAAATTTTCCCCTTATATATGTATTTCCCTTATATATATGTATTTCCCCTCATATATATGTATTTCCCCTCATATATACAGTATATATGAAAATCTTTAAAAGAGGGGACAGGAAAATATAATGGTTCTTATGTTAAAAAAATCTAATCATACCCAAGCTGGAGTATTACATAGCCTCAACATACCCATATAAACAAAATGGGGACAAATCAACTACTAGAAGATATTCAGAGAAACTTCACAGCCAAGGTCACTGGATGCCAAGTACTAAATTACTGGGAAAGGTTACGTGAATTAAATTTATCTTTGCAAAGACGACGACGACGAGGAGAGGTACACCATTATTTACGCATGGAAAATAACAGAGAAACTAGTCCCTAATCTTACTTCGAACTATATAACCATTCAAATAATAGTAGAAAATAGGAAATGAACGTGTCACGAGAACGAGAAGGTAATGATACCCCTGCTGAAAACACTGATCATACCGAAACCTGAATACTGTTCAGTCTTGACATCCTCATACAAAAAAGAAGAAATTAATAAACTAGAAGTAGTCCAGATGAATTTCACAGCCAAGAATGATGGTTGCAAAGAACTCAACTACTGGGAAAGACTACGTAAATTAAATCTATATTCGCTGGAAAGAAGAGAGATACACCATAATTTGCATATGGAAAATAATCGAAAAACTGGTACCTCACCTCAAACTAAACCCAATTAACATCCAAACAACGCTGCAAAGTAGGAAAGGTAGAATGTGTAGTGTTCCCAAACTAAAGGCCCAACAAGAGACACCCTCAACACTCAAAGAAAACAGTTTGGTTGTCAGAAAAGAGCTTTTTAACCAGCTTCCAAAGGACCCCAGGAACGCCACAGGAGTCAAAGTTGAAGTCTTAAAAGAAAGAGAATAGACGCCTGGCTCAGAACGGTACGAGATGAGCCGGGTGTGCCTGGCTATGTTCGATGGAAATCGCAAGAAATCAACTCGTTCCTCCGTCATAACAGGCCTAGAGGTAGGGCCACCAACTTGACCTTCATGTGAATAGACACCGACGTACGGAATTTTTACCATGTAGCAGGTTATATACAGGGTGGCGCAAAAGTCGTGCATCATAGGAGTTTTCAATGTTGACTATAATATATTATTTTTTTTCTTTTATGTAGAGGATGGCTGCGAATTTAACAATAGACGAGAGGGTGAGCTTGGTTTTAATGCATGGAATACCAAGTACAACAAATCGATGAATCGGTACAGAATTTAAATTCTGTATCGATTCATCGATTTGTTGTACCTGGTATTCCATACATTAAAACCAAGCTCTATCGTTAATTTCGCAGCCATCCCCTACCTAAAAGAAAAAAAAATAATATATAGTCAACACTGAAAATTCCCATGATGCGCGACTTTTGCGCCACCCTGTATATATATATATATATATATAGGGTGCTTCATAACATGTGGGACAGACTTTCAGGATGGATTCAAGAACTGAAAACAATGAAAAAGTCTATATAAACATATGCCCGAAATCGCTTTGTTTCCGAGTTACAGCTCGTTATGTGTTCCAGCAAGTATCCGTCTTACCTTTAAAGGAAGTGCTCAAATGACCGCCTTGCGCTTGAATACACGCATGAACACGCCTCGTCATAGACTGCCTGATGCGTTCAAACATTCCAGATATTGCTCGGATTTTCTGACATCCTTGTTCCACACGTTGGCGAAGCATTTCAACGTTGTCAATGGGTGTCACGTAAACGATGGATTTCAGATGACCCCACAGGTAAAAATCGAGTAGATTCAGGTCCGGGGAGCGAGCGGGCCACGCAATGGGTCCTCCACGGCCTATCCATTTATCAGGGAAATGGTCATCCAAATAGTCTCTGGCTACTCGACTAAAATGAGGCGGAGCGCCGTCAGACATAAACCACATACGACGTCGAACACCAAGAGGAACTTCATCTAGTAAATCGCTTAAATCATTCCTTAAAAAATTGAAATACGATTCTCCTGTTAATCTTCCAGACAAAACAAACGGACCGATTAAGTTGTCGGCAATAAGTCCTGCCCATACATTGATACTAAATTTTTGTTGGTACCTTGACTGGATAATGGCATGGGGATTCTCTTCGGCCCAGTGATGGTGATCACACCCTTTCTTGTGAAGGCAGCCTCATTAGAAAACAACAAGGAGGATAGAAAAAGAGGATCGCGATCACACTCTTGAAGGAACCAAGTAGAAAAAGCCTCTCGTGGTGGGAAATCAGCTTCAGTAAAGCCTTGTACTCTCTGAATGTGATATGGGTATTGGGTAAAGCTGTTGTTCCTGTAAAATTCTCCACACAGTTGTGTATCTTACACCCTCTGCTGCTGCTATCCTTCGGGTGCTCACACCAGGATGTTCTTCCACGCGATTCAGGACCCGCTCCTCCAACTCAACAGTTCTGGCGCTGATTGGTCTACCACCATCTGAAACTCGCTTGTTAAATGATCCTGTATCACCAAGACGCTCGTCTATTCTCTGAAAGGTCTTCTTATCTGGCAGACGGCGATTCGGAAACCTTTCCGCATACAGACGTCTTGCTGCGGCCGCATTACACTCGGCAAGTCCATACATGAGATGCATGTCTGCCATTTCTCTGTTTGAATAAGCCTCCATTCTCATTTCAAATGCACACTATCAGTGAATAGCACAAAAACTTTTAAGGGTTTTTTTTCACTGGACTGCACTTATTCATGGCAAGAAGTTACGAATACGAACAGTGAAATGCCGCGATGCACCTCTGACTCACTGATGGCTCGACACTCAACAATATTGAAGCATGTCATAGAGCAGGGCTTCTCAAACTAGAGGTCGCGTAAATATTATTGGGGGTCGCAGAAACATTTGAAAATATTATTTTTTTCATAAATAATTACGACTAAGGACTATTTATATACAGTGTTAGTACCTATTGCTTTTATGACATTGAGTGAAGGGTCGCGAAAAAATTTGTCTGATCCAAAGGGGTCGCAAGTGAAAAAGTTTGAGAAGCCCTGTCATAGAGTGTACGAAACATTACAATCGGCAAAGCCATACATGAAATAAGTTTCGTACACACTCATAAACATTGTCGACAAGCAGTGTTTGTAAACAGTTTGCGGAAAGAATTGCTGAAACACAAAACGGGCTGTAACTCGCAAACAAAGCGATTTCGGGCATATGTTTATATAAACTTTTTTCATTGTTTTCAGGTCCTGAATCCATCCTGAAAGTGCGTCCCACATTTTATGAAACACCCTGTGTGTATATATATCTTTGGTTTGTTTCGGCCCGAATTGTTAATACTGACGAAGGTCAAGCTTTTCACTCCATCTTAGACCTACAGTTTAACGTGGAATCAGAACCACGCCCCACCAGCAGCCCAGCGTCTTAACCACTAGGCTACCCAAGGTACGCATTTATCTACCAACCACTTTCTTCATTGTGTGGAAGGCTGAACAGCTGGGTTTTGCTGCGCGCTGCCTGCCGTCACCGGGTCTCGATCCCGGGACCAATGGATTCGTAGTTAGCGACGCTAACCATTACACCACCGAGGCGCATATATATATATATATATATATAAAATGTTATAATGTTAGAATGTTTTTCAGACCAACATAGACCCTAGGATCCACTCATGGCTGGTCTACCTAACTGTGTTTGTAATTGTGTATTGTGCATGTCCTCCGTGGTGGCGGAGAGGACCTGCAATTTTACGTGGGTTCCGAACCACAAGGCCTTAATTTTACTACCTTAAATTATACCCAATCTATCAACATATGCGTCTAATCGATTTTTAAACATGTTTATAGACGTGCTACTAATTACTTCTACCAGCAAACTATTCCACCTATTTACTATTCTATGCGTAAAAAAGTGTTTGGCAACTGCTGTCTCAAACCTTCTACTTGTCAACTTACACCCGTTATTTCTAGTCCTATTATATTGAGATATTTCGAAAAAGCTATCTCTATCTACGTTATCGAACCCATTCATAATTTTGAAAACCTGGATTAGATCACCCCTTAGCCTCCTAGTCTCGAGTGTAGTCAATTTTAACTCCTTAAGCCTATCCTCGTACGACTTGACCTAAGCGACGGAATCATCTTAGTTGCTCGTCTTTGAACTCTTTTGATTTTGTCTATATCTTTTCGCATATGCGGATTCCAAAATTGGATCGCGTACTCCAAATGGGGTCTAACTAACGATTTATAAAGAGGAATAATAATATCGCGCGATTTGTACTCAAAATTCCTAGCTATAGAACCAAGCACCTTGTTCGCTCGCCTTAATGACCGCTGCTGTACTTTGTTTCGCCACTTTTAAATCACCAGTGACTATAACTCCTAAATCTTTTTCCTGCCTTACGCTTGCTAACTCCTTCCCTGACATACTATACGCAAAATTACCGTTGCGCGAACCTATATGTAAAATTTTGCACTTATCGACGTTAAATCTCATTTGCCATGTGACTGACCAATCAACGATTTTATTCAAATCTTCCTGGATTTTACCTCTATCTTCGTCATTAACCGCCCTACCACCCAACTTCGTGTCATCCGCAAACTTTGAAACCGTACTAACTAGGCCGAATATATACGAGGTAAGGTAAGAAAAAACCAAACGCATGTAATGCATTGCGAAAATAAATATATGTATACAGGGTGCCCTGTAATTCAGTGTAGAGTTTCATTTAATTGTTACATTTAATCCTACACGTACTTTTGAGATACCCTATGTATGATATATACACTATGTATATATAACGTGTGTGTGTTTGTGTGTTTAATGATTTGGCAGCTTAGTATACGCATATCCAAGTGGGTATAATTTATTTATATTTTGTTCCTTTGGGAAAGTTTTGGTGTGTTTAAGCATTCGTATCGTAAAGGTTTATTGCGAAAATGAGACTCAAAAAGGAATTTGTTGCTTGTGACGCTTTGATTTTATAACATTTGTCTCTCTTTGATAAAAAAATATGTGGTATAATTTCGTTTTCATTTATTTGTTTTCACTAAACATTTTTTGATGTTTCGTGTTTGTTTTTTCACTTGATCATATATATACAGGGTGTCCCATAACTTCGGTCTGGTGGTCTGGTAGGAAAATTAATTTTAAATTAAATTTACGAAAGTAATACATTAAAAATTAAAGCAAATGTTCAAATTGATGTCTTGTTTTGGGACCTTTTTTTTTGTTGCAGGTAGAGGTTTCCGGAGGCCTTTTCCTCACAATGTGTAACTGGCTTCCATATTAGCAATTGCGTGTTATTCTACCTGTGAGACCGGACTTATTGGACACCCTGTGTGTGTGTGTGTGTGTATATATGTGTGTGTGTATAGTGTGTGTGTGTGTAGATAAATTTACTGATAAAAAACAGACCAATAGATATATAGCTATCACGAGAAAATAAACAAAAACATCATTGCCAAAATGAACATTTTACATCCAAACAGTAGATCGACTATATCTATCGCTAGCTTTATTCGATCTATTTTCAATTATAATTTAGAACCTCTGTAATTACTGCAAATCATAAAAATATTGGAACACTTTAAAAAGTATTCAGTTATTTGTACCGAAACTGGTGTCAACTAAGGTTCGACCCGTAAAGTAATCAGGGATGGGGTCAATACTGTTGTATTTGTATTTGAATGTATTTTAAATACCTTTGGAAGTATTTGTATTTGTATTTTGAGATTTCCTATCAAAAGTATTTGTATTTGAAATATTTTGAAAAGTATTTAAAATTTCCAAATACTTTTGAAATACTTTAAAAATACTTTTGTAAATAGTTATACAAATTCCTATAATATTTTGTCCTAGCTTTCATTGTTAAACATTTAAAAATGAAACTATTGATAGATATTATAGCTTTGTAGGTTATGATGGCAATATATTACCAGTAAATATATGTTGGACTGTTGGTTACCCTGGAACAGAGTTTACATTTAGGTTGCTTTGTGAAATTTAGTTCAGTTCTTACTTGAAGAGTGACTGGTGAGTTAGTGATTGGTGTTGCGAAATATTATTTTTAGTAGTTATCACTTTTGATATATATTTTGAATATATGACTTTACTTCTCGCGACAGCAATATCCAACAAAAGTCAGTCAATTGTTTTTAGGTATTTTGAAATATTTGAAAATGTTCAAGTAATTTTAAAGCCGTGTAAACAATGTCCAGCGTTGATATCTGCATCAACTAAAGTCACTTCCAACTTGCTGCTTCACCTCAATGTATGTAATTTGTGATACACTTATTGACTTATAACAAAACTTTATTCATGCATGTTGAAGTAAAGATAACCTTTTACATGTTCTGAAAGCCTATTTTTACGTAAGTTGAATTGTAGGATAAGCTTCGTTTTGTAGGCTGAGATAGAGATCTGACTTTAGCATTTGATTACTAGCCTAGTAGGCTGGCAAATTTTTGTGAATAGGTCATTTATAAAAAATAACTTTTCACTTGCATGTATTTTAGTCAGTAATCACAAGGCGAATAATATATATATATATATATATATATAATATATGTTAAACACAGACCGTGCATGGAACAAGAAACTCTTCTGGGAAAATTAAATCCACTATAGTCCGAATAAGTAATGGTAAATGACAAATACCATAGTTTTTTTCCTTTTTCATGATTTTAGCCCGACGTGGGCAACGGGTCTCTCGCAAAGAGATCCATAAATATAGCTTCCCTCACCAGCTATCTCTTTGCGAGAGACCCGTTGCCCACGTCGGGCTAAAATCATGAAAAAAAAAAACTATGGTATTTGTCATTTACCATTACTTATTCGGACTATAGTGGATTTAATTTTCCCAGAAGAGTTTCTTGTTCCATGCACGGTCTGTGTTTAACATATAATGTTCTCAGGGAACCATTCTGAGTTTGTGTGTGTATATATATATATATTATATATATATATATATATATATGTGTATATATAGAGAGAGAGAGTTACAAGGAAAAGAAGTACCTCAAAAGGCATTGCGGCCCATACCGAGGAGGTACCAATGGCAACGGGTGCCACGGAAAATTTTCTACACACTCGAATAATGTGCAAAATTTGGTCTAACCTTTTCTTGAACTGATCCACAGAGGAACTGTTCACAACTTCCGAAGGTAACCTGTTCCATGTGTCACAGATCTTATACGTAAAGTAATTCTCTCACACAAAGTGTCCTAAACCGTTTCAAATCCAACTTCCAACCATTGTTGCGAGTTGGGTTATCATTTAAACTAAACATACTTCTAAAATCGACATCGTTGAACCCGCGTAAGAGCTTGAAAACCTCGATCAGTTGACCGCGCAGCCTCCGAGTTTCAAGCGAAAACAAGTTCAGGGCGCGTAACCGTCGATTGTAGCCCATATGCCTAACGGAAGGGATTAACTTTGTGGCCCTCGCCTGCACTCGCTCCAGCCTCTCAATATCCTTCCTGAGGGTGGGCGACCAGAACTGCACAGCATACTCCAGGTGCGGCCGAACAAGGGAATTGTACAGTGAGAGCACAATCTCCTTGTTCCGAAACTGAAATTGCCTCCTGATATAACCCAATAGTTTCTGGGCTTTCTTTTCCACCTCTACACACTGTTTCGTAAACTTAAGGTCGCTGCTAATTAGCACACCCAAGTCCTTTTCTAAATCAGTCACCTCGATATTACTACCCAACATCGAGTAGTCCGACTTGGGATTGGCGTAGCCAATATGCATCACTTTGCATTTACCCAAGTTAAACGGCATTTGCCATTTTTCGGACCACTCTCCTATCCTACCTAGGTCCGCACGCAGTTACTCGATCGCTTCGGGCGTCCCAACATTGGCCCCAAGCTTGGTGTCATCAGCGAATTTGGCGATCCGACTGACGATGCCACCGTCGATATCATTTATGTAAATGATAAACAACAGCGGCCCCAAAACGGAACCCTGAGGAACCCCACTAGTGACCGAGGCCCAACCCGATCTAGCCCCCTTTAATTACCACCCTCTGCCGCCTATTCCTCAGCCAGTTTTCAATCCACCTACCTATTTCCCCACCGATACCCAGCGCGCGCACTTTCGCCGTTAGCGACGGTGAGGTACCTTATCAAAGGCTTTCTGAAAGTCGAGATAAAGTATATCAATAGCCCTACTCTTATCGTACTCGCTCAACATGACGTGGAAAAACTCGAGCAAGTTGGTGAGACACGACCTATGCCGTCTAAACCCATGTTGGGAGTCCCCAAGCAGCTTGTAGGAATCCAGATGGTCAACGATCCTATCAGCTATTATCCCTTCTAATAATTTACCTACAACTGAAGTGAGACTAATGGGACGATAGTTCCCTGGACTTTCGTGATCCCCTTTCTTAAAGATAGGGGTCACGTTGGCTTCCCTCCAGGCACCAGGCCCATCTCCAACGATTTGTTGAAGACAGTAGCCAGGTGGTGAGCCACCTGGTCGCGCACTTCTCGCAACACTCTGGGGAGAAACTGGTCTGGCCCAGGAGCCTTAAACGCGCTCAGTTTGTCTATTCTATCGGCAACGACTGTCGCGGTACATCTAACACTATCCAGGCCAGCACCTTCGGGGATGACGCGGGTATCCTCCCTGGTGAACACTCCCGCGAAGTACTCATTAAGCACATTAGCGATGTCCGCGTCGGAGGTCCGCAGAACGCCGCTTCCGTCCTTTAACGGACCTATCATGCTTCTAATGGGCTTTCTACTATTAACATAACTGAAGAATTCCTTCGGGTTCCCCTTGCAGAGGCTTGCCACCCGTAGTTCTTCGTTACGTTTCGCTAGCCTAACCTTCGCCTTCACTTCCCTACACAGGCGGACATACGCTTCAGTGTTCTCGTGGGAACGATTGGCCTTCGCCCTCCTATACGCTACTTTCCTATTTCGGATAGCCGAAGCGATGTTACGATTGAACCACTTAGGCTGCGTTGAAGCAGGGGTGACCGGTTTTGAGGGTATGGCAGCAGACTGCAGCACCATAAACTCGTCCCGGAATGCACTCCACACTCCCTCAACATCGCCGCCAACCTCTAACCCCATCTCTCCTACGCTATCCCTGAGGCTAACAAAGTTCGCCCGCCGGAGATAGAGCTTACTGCCTCTCGAGTTACTAGCTTCACCCGAGGGACGCGCACACGGAACCTAATAAGTCCGTGATCACTCCCGCCCAATGATTCGTCAACGGTGAGGCCAGTGACGAGGTTGTCTTCGGTCGTGAATACTAAGTCTAGAACGCTTTCGCCTCCTGTAGGCTCGTTGACCCACTGAGTGAGGAAGTTCTCATCAGCAAAGTCAACTAGCCTCCTCCCTTCAGCATCGGCAGTCCTGTTTTCCCACTTTATGCCGCGACAGTTGAAGTCTCCTAAAACTACACACACCCTATCCCCTAGCAGAGAGAGAGAGAGAGAGAGAGAATAAATGCATACTGTACAGTTATGCCCTTTTATTTAACCCTTAACTACTGATGTCCCGCTTTTGGTACGTACTTAAACATATACAACCCTTGAAAATGAAAACAATATATGCCAAATTTTATTAACGAAAAACGTGGGTAGTATTTTTGGAAAATAGTCATGTGCTAGTAAGAGTAACAGATTCCTGCACTAAATAATTGTGTATATATATATTGATGCGAAAAATAGTTAGTATTTCAAATACATTGCAATGTATTTGTGTTTCATATATTGTAAAAAGTACTTGTATTTCGTAAAATTGAAAGTATTTGTATTTAAATACTTTCAAATGTATTTGACCCCATGCCTGAAAGTAATCAGTATTCCAAATTACTACATTATTTGTGTAACTAATAAAGCGAATCAAAATTTTCTTTATTTAAAACTATCGTAAAGTGAGACAATAACCATGACTATATTTAAAGAATTTGAGCTTGTTTGACATCTAATTAGGTTAAATCCTATATACTATTGAGATGGGTGGGGGTAATGGCGTTTTTTACTTTTGTGTGGCGGGTTAATGGCGTATATAGCAGTATGTCATAGTACTACCGCTTGTAAAGCTAAGTGTTTAAGGTTTATTATGAGGCGGGAGTAGTTTGTGTAATTGGAGATGAATTTAGTTTTAATAAACTTTTACAGAAACTGCTAGCATCCAAAGCTCAGTGGTAACACCGTTTTCCTTGTAGACGAAGTGGAAACACTGACGTCGGGGATTCGAATCTCGTTGATAATAATACTGTTACAAGGGCCAGTTTCTGGCCCTTGTACCAGATTTTTTTTACAGAAACTTAAAAGGATTTTAAAGATAACCAATGAATAATAGGAATATTGTGAATTCGTTATGCATAATTTGGAAAAAAATTCGCAGAAGACAAATGAATAGGGAAAATACTTAATTTTAAAATTCGGAAAGAATTCACAATTGGTCAGAAAAAATAATCTGAGCAATAAAATATACAAATTCCAAATCCAGTCCTTCCATTTGGTCAGTTATAATTTTTTTTGTCTTATTTGGTCGTTATTTCCAACCAATTTTGAACTGCTGCGAATTTTGAAAGTTTTAGTATTTTTCCCATAGATTTTAATTCCTCGGCGAATCTTTTTCCATACTTTGTAGTTCATAATCGCCAGAAAATATATGAAATACAAAGTTAAAAATTAAAGAAATTTGTAATCTTAAAAAAAATACAAATAACCGACTACAATACTAAAAATAATCCTATACAAATCCAAACAATATTTGACTTCCTTAATAAAACTTAACCTACTGTACTTTCTAAGCTTTAAGCTGTTAACGACAAGACTGAATTTCATGATTATCAATGATCTTAAAGTCGTTAGATTTAAAACCAGCTCAGAGATTATTCCGTAACGACAAACCATCTGATTTTAGGTAGTAATTTCAGGATGTACTTTGTCAATGTTCTCCAGTTCTGGTTTTGGTGAATGTCTACCATAAGTAGTGATATTGTAATGAATGCAGGGTTGGGGAAAAAACCCAGCAAAAACCCAACTGGGTTTTTGCCAACCCTGAATGAATGTGGCTCATTCTCGTCTAGTTCCATATTCATTAAATTCCCAACATTCGTCAACTCTTTTGTCTATTTTCATTGGAAAGCAAAGATTAGAATTACTGTTTTCCTGTATAATTCCTCATTGTTGCAAAACAATGATGGAAGTGTACTTCTCAAGAAGAGTAGAAAGAATCTCGTTTGGTCTACAGTCTACACATTTTACTTAAACAATTTTCTACTGCCATTTTTAAGTGATTAAGAAATTTTGAGGAACTACGTTTAATTTCCTTCGGCAAATTTTTATTCTGATTTTTATGTTCGAAACAAGTTTTATCTATTTAGCTTTTTTTTACAAATTTCTTAACAAAATTAAGTAATCAATCGATGGAAAAAAGGTTTCATAATATTTTTACAAAAGCATCGCTCCGCTCGTACGCCCATTTCAGGGTGCGAGCAGCTCTTAACAGCATTACTAAGAACATAGTGTATCAACGTACTAACAAAGTTTCCATACAGGGTTCATCGCTACTGAAAAGAACAATGCTTTCGTTATAATCCATTGAACGGTCAAATCGATAATTAATCATTACCTTGTCTGTGTCGTTAGTTTCCGCTGCAGATACTCCCGGTTTTATACTCTAGGTCTGGGTGCATCATTCATCAGGAGCAAGATGCACGGCACGTTTTTGTTTCCTTCCCTGTTTCCTATAGCTTCAATTAAATTTTAAACTTGTATATTTCGAAGTAAAGCATTTAATTATTAAAGAAATTATCACCCTAAATATCCTCTCGTAGTTTTGAATTTCCAAGATTCCGTTTCTCACTTCTCTGCATGTGCTCATCTGATCGAGATTCCAAAGTGACGGCTGAAACGTTAGTTCGAAAATAAATTATAGGCTAATGTACTGCCATTAGTATGTAAATATACTGGTGTGCTGTGTGCGCGCGCGATCTCTCTCTCTCTCTCTCTCTCTCTCTCTCTCTCTATTTCCTTTTACCGTGTTCTTGTAAATGACACAACTACTTTAAGAAATTAAATTTTACTTAATTTTAAAAAAAATATTAAAATATGCTTCAAAAAAGGTTAAAATTTATATTTTAAGTTGTGTAAACTTAAAAGTTTTTAAGTTCGTAAAAAGATGTTTTACGAATTTTTGCTTGTTTACGAAAACTAAACTCGTCATGTTTAATCTCCAAAGATTCTACTTAACTAAGGCGTAGCTTGGCTTGTCTTCTCGCAAAAGTATTCAATTATTATCTATTATCTATTTAATTATCTACCTGTATATATATATATAGCAGCACTCTTCAACGTGCTTCCATAAGAAAGGAGGAACCTCCATCAAACCAACCTCAGTAGTGTCGGGAATCACCCATCTCTCCTTTATCAGTTCCCTCAAATTATATATATAGTGTGTGTAATTTGAACGAATGCGCAGAATCAACCTGTTTTCGACCACCCTGTAGCCTCCCGCCTCATTTGGGAGAAATGATAAAGGAAAGACAGATGATTCCTGAAATTATTGAGGTTGGTTTGATGGAGGTTCCTCAATTCTTTCGGGAGCACGTAAAAAAAAGTTTTGGCACTCTCATTCTCAAGGTCTTTTCGTTCTTTGTTTCATGTTTCTCTCCTTCCACCCGAGCTGGAATAGTGCAGTGTATACATGTTCTCTTATTCCAGTGTGACTTTTATATATATATACTGTGCTAATGCGTGTTCATCAACAGTGGGGAACACGTATTGAAATGTGTTTTCAAAACAATGGCAACCATGTAGAGCATATTATATAAATAAAAATGGTTGTCCATAAAAAAATGTTTATTTTTCCTATGTATGGAAACTTACGGCCCACCCTATATATATATATATATATATATATATATATATATTAGTGCAACACTCGCAGCTTCTTTCCAAGGAGTTGTTTCGAGGATTCTAGTTGTCATAATTCGTTTCCTCTATCTCGCTAGTAAATATCCTTCGTAAGGCTTCTATGTTTGCAATGCCTCGTTTTCTGTATACGTTTGTGAGTACTGAGCAAATACATAATCATTTACTGGTTAGACCAAACTCTTCCATACTTTTAGTATGATGTTCGCTTTTCTGCTATGGAAGTTCTTCCCGATAATTCCTCTTTTATTGTCTAGCTGTTGTCATTTTAATGGTTTTTTAATTCTGCATAACGATGGTATTGTTACTCCAAGATCTCTGACGTGAAGGTTTGGTATTGTCTGTTTGTTTAGCATTGTTTTTGCACCCTTTATTCTATAGTTCCTGAATGTTACCATATCCTAGAGTTCGATTTTTTTTTTTCTCAGTGAACTTCATATTGTTGTCTTTCGGCCCACGTAAATATTGTTCCCTTATTATTTTATAATACTTCTATGTCCCCTTCATTTGATATAATTTGTTTGCGTAGCTTTCTATGGTTCCCAAAGAAAGATATGATAGTCTTTTTCTTCATCTAGGTTTGCAGTCACTATTATAAACAGCAAGGGACCTAATACAGTACCTTGTGGAACAGCTGTTGATTTCTAATAATTCGGATTTAATTCCATTTACTAACCCAGGTAGCGCGCTTATATTGGTATAATGATGATATATCGATGACTCAACCTTTTATTATTGAAACGCCAGTTACCTGGCAGTTTCGAAACGGTAATCTAAATGACACACAAATTTCAATATCGATATCAAAATTGGTTTGAAAATGAGTACCGAGGTAAATTAATTATTCAGTTAATATAGCAGCAACATTATAACCCCACCTTTTGGGAAAATATATTTTGAAAATGCGATCAGCACTTTCATTTTATCAACGTATCATTGCCTCAACAGTACACCAAATATTATTTTGCGAACTGTCACAAATATCAACCCCATTTCAACACTATCAACCATGCATCAACAGTCGATCGATTAACCGTGCTACTCTGTGTGTTCTTTGGGTCAGAAAAATAAACGACCATCGTCCAAACTTTCCAGTGATTTCTGTTATTTTTAAGTTTGATTACTAGAATTCCATGATCGCATTTATTGAAGGCTTTAGTAGCAAAATTGCATCTACATTTTGACTCGGCTCAGCGCTTTCAGTAGTTTCTCTTGGTGGTCTAATAAGTGTGATAAGCATGACAGCTCTCAATGTATGTTAGATGGGATTAAATACTTTTTTTTTTTGTAGTTAATAGCAATTTTTGTCTACACGTTGAGAGCGGTTTATAAAGTGGGATGCGAGTGCTACTGGATGATAATGTTTGGCATTGTTCTGTTACGTTCTTTGAATAAAGAAACCATATTCACCCTGCTTTATATATATATATATATAAGCGCCAAGGTGGTGGTGTGATTACCATCGCTGACTACGAATCCATCGGCCACGAGTTCGAAACCCGGTGACAGCAGGCGGAGCGCAGCAAAACCCAGCTGTTCACCCTTCCACACAATGAAAATTGGTTGGTAGATAAATGGGTACCCTGGGTAGCCTAATTGTTAAGATGTTGGGCTGCTGATCGGGAGGTCGTGAGATCGATTACAGGCGAGAACTTTTTGTAATTTCTGACCATCCGTGGTGGGGCGTGGTTCGGATTTTACGTTAAACTGTAGGTCTAAGGTGGAGCGACAAGCTTGACCTTCGTCAGAATGAACAATTCGGGCGGAAGCCAAACCAAGGTTAACCAAGATTTATATATATATATATATATATATATATATATATATATATATATATAATACGCGGTTGTAGAAGACCTGTAATTTTTCTATAAATAAAAGCAGTAATTTCATACTCCAAATAGTTACCATGGCAACAAATAGGACTTTTCAAGGCACCTATTTATTGAGAAGCATATATTAAACCGTTTGCAACCAGATTTCTGCTCAGAAGGGAAAAAAAAAAATTGGGAGGGAGTTCTATATTAAATGTCGTGCAAGAATCTCTCATGTGTGTGTATGTATATATATATATATATAATATATAATATATATATAATATATATATATATATGTATGTATGGGATGAATTTCACACAATTTCATACTTTTCTATTTCCTTGTGGGTTTGCATCATAACCTTGGTTTTGCTTCCGCCCGAATTGTTAATTCTGACTAAGGTTAAGCTTGTCATTCCACCTTAGACCTACAGTTTAACGTGGAATCGGAACCACGCCACACCAGCAACCCAACGTCTTAACCACTAGGCTACATAGGGTACTCGTTTATTTACCAACCAATATTTTTTTTTTTATTTTTTTTTTTGTGTGGAAGGCTGAACAGCTGGGTTTTGCTGCGCGCCGTCTGCCATCATCGGGTCTCGATCCCGGGGCTGATGGATTCGTAATCAGCGACGCTAACTACTTCACTACTGAGGCGCATCATAATATTTATAAAATTCTATATACTGAGTGGATCTATCCCATCAAAATCTGAACTGTAAATGTCTTCCGGTTAATTTTGCCCTTTTTAGGGTACTTCTTGATTGATAAGCCTTTTTAGGTGATGCAGTTTCGCGCGTCTTGGCATCAAAACGTTAACAATGAGCAGTGTGACACTTATGGTTTTAAAGTTAAGAAGCCTTTGTCGGTTGTAATAATAATAATATCGTAAATTGCGGCCTATAAGCTGAACCGGCGTATTAGCCGACCTTAAATTTCCAGATCAAATTTCTGATTTAGGCCTATACCTGCCGGATAAGCCGACCCCCCCCCCCCAACACTAAACAAGCCAACATTAAGGCTACACCACTCGTCAAATTTTACCGAAATACCAGTAATTAAACAAAAAATGAACCTCCTCACTACTATTTCGCCTATTATTTATAAGAGAACCTTATATTATTTTGCAAAAAAATAGTAAATGATTGATAGCAGTGACAAATACTAAAGGCAGGTACCATAGTAGTATTTGAGTGTTAAAAATCCGAGTTGCAACCCGGTAACGTGTGAGATAGGCCTAAACTTCAAGTCTGACGAAAATGGTACAGCCTTATTTTTGTTTGCCAATTTATACCCTCCACATTAGCCGACTCTTAATTTTGGAAGCAAAAAATTAAGCTTCAAAAGTCGGCTTATAGGCCGCAATTTACGGTATGCAGTTTCTGAAAATACTCTTCCGAGTAAATAGTTTCATCCAAAACGTATATATCGGTTGCCATGATAGCCAAATGGCATTCCCAAAACTTAAATCTTTGTAATTGCTGTCTCTATCTTTCCTTCATTGAAGCAGGGCTGTGCGGGTCTATAACTTTCGGGTCCTGGTCCGGGTCGGACCCGAAAGTTCACTTTCAGGTCCTGTCGGGTCCTTCAGTATATGACCCGGGTCTGGTCCATTATTAGAAATGTAATAATTATAACTGGTATAGGATAGGTAATAAGACTGCTACCGTAGCTACAGTAACATGTTTTCTGAAACAAAGTAAAACATTATATGGCTATACGGTAGTAGCCTAACCATATATATTAATTAATCCGATTTTAGAAATGTTTGGAAGTAGGTGTATTAATATTTAATAGTAACTAGGTATAGTTGTACATGCATTGCTAAGGGGCAAAGTACGATGTATGATTGCTCTCTTCAGCCCCCTTATTCTAAATTTTAATTAATTTTGTGAAAACATTCTATATTTTTTGAGTAAACTCAAATGGAAAGGCGACAGCACTTGATCACATCGGACCCGTTGTCTGTTGCAATGGATACAACTTGTGCAGATCCCAAGTCGTACTCGGTTAACACAGACTGAATGGTTTGTTTCAAAACATCTATGAAATTAATTACTTGTTACTTTAAATCTAAATCAGTAATAATTTTTACATATACTGTAATATTGTACGATATATATATATATATATATATGTGTGAAATGTAAAAAATGTTTGTGAAATGTAATTTTTACCTGTATGCGAGCAGTGAAGTCCCTTGACAGCCAATGTTTTCAATTTTGTTTTCAGTCATATTGGGCTTGAATACCTAAAATCCTCTATCTAAGCGGCTGCAACAATCTACTTTTAAATGAAACATTTTTAAGTATTTTTAACTTATTTTTTTTTAACTATTGCTCTATCGAGTCAAAGTAGCAAGATTTTTTTCTGTTCGTTTATATTCATTGCAGATAGAAATGGTTCACCAAAATTTTAAATCCAATATCTTCTACAATGCTAAAAGGCCGCCCGTCTATTGTCACCCACGAAATAAGGCCTACATTCATTCCCTAGGTTTGTATTTGAGTTTTCGAAGTAGTGGCTAGTGCTAGGTAGGCTTTTATCATGATCCTCAACTTTACGATATACAGGGTGTCCATAAATGTTTACCCTGAAAACGGTATGCTCGTGTTTTAATGACGAATCTTACATCGGTTTTCTCTTTACAGGTGATCTCGTACACGCATAGTTTCTGTGCTGGTGTTTCGTCTACCGCATTCGACGCTAGGAACGCTGTAATAGCTGTTCAGTTAAGATGGCGTCTGTGACAGAAGGCACAATGTGTTGTGTGGCTTGCAGAAACAAATCTCCTAGTGTTCAGCGAAGGTTCAGAACAAAGTATGGAAAGAATCCACCTGATGTGAAGTTAAGTCGTGGATGAAAAAATTCGTGGAAAAGGGAAAGAGCGGAGGTAGACCATCAGTTTCCGATGGGACGGTGGAAAACATTCAAACTGCATGTTGTTCGTAACTCTCGACGCAACATTTCCAAATCGATGGATTGGCAAGGACGGGCCAATCCCATGGCCCCCCCAAGATCACCAGACATTACTCCGCTGGATTTCTTTCTCTGGGGTCATGTTAAATATTTGGTTTATGCAACAGTTGTTCCAGATATCGGAACATTGCGAGAACGCATTACGGATGTAATTGCAACAGTTAACCCACAAATGTTGGAAAATGTGTGGCGTGAGTGTGAATACCGTTTAGACATTTTACGTGCCACCAGGGGTGCACATGTGGAAGCTTATTAAGTTCATTAACTTTGTATCAAAACTTTGTATGTTTATCTACTTATGATTAAAACTGTGTTTGAATAAGAGTGTTTATTTAAAAGTTATAGCATGCTTTAATCAGGGTAATCATTTATGGACACCCTATATGTCTGGGTGACACTATTTTAGGTGTCGCTTTAGGTTTGTCACGTGATTGCCACTATACACTTTTCAATTTGGCATGTAGATGTTTTAATATATTTAAAATATTCATTTGTTAGGCTAGTTTTTTTGCTACCACTCCCCCCCGGAAAAGACCTTGTGAAGGCATTGCAAATTCAAATAAATAGCAAACGAAGCACTGGAGCCCAACCAATGTACACAGTACACAACTTGCAAAAATAAAATATTAGGATTAGGCTATTCTTCCGTCACCGTTAACTCTCCACTTCCAGTGAGTTATTTGGAAGGTGGAGTGATAATTCAATACATTGTTGCCAAATCTAAAGGCGCGCACATAAATTTTTTAAACTTAAAACCCGGCTGTGTTGGTCCTTCACTTTCGGGTCTGGATCTAGGTCAATTTTAAAATTCACTTTCAGGTCCGGGTCCGGGTCTTTTTTCTAATTCACTATCGGGTCCGGGTTGTGTGTGTACACAGTAAACCATCGTCCAACGCGTGTTTGTCCAGCGCGAATTTGCTAATACGCGGAAAAATAAATGCGAACAATTATTTGCCGAAGGCGGAAAATTTGATTATACACGGTCCGCCAAACACGCTCTAATACAGTAGTACTGTACGCATGCCAATGCGCGCTCGAGTTTTTCTACTCTCCAACACACTCGCATCACCCTTTGTCTCAGTCCCGCTAAGTTCAGTGAAGTTGTGTTGGATTGTTTTTGTCGTATTTTGCCGGTGTTTTGCTATTACCTTTAGACAGCAGTATGGCACCAAAACATAAAGCATCTGCAAGTGATAGTGAAGAGAAGAAAAGTCGTAAGGTTATGACATTAGCCGAAAAAAATAAGGATTCTAGATAAGTTGCGTGGTGGTATGAGCAAACCATCACTTGGCCGCGAGTATCACGTGAATGAGTCTACCATACGCACCATCCGAAAGAGTAAAAAGATATGTGCTATTTTCATTTAATATATAAGGTTGTAACATATTCTGCTCGATTTTTTAGTTCATTTTTAACAAATTAAATGACCATGACAAATTAATAAATATAATTCCTTTTTTTCTATAACCTCCTCCCACCTGTAGAAAAGTTTGCCACGTTCGAAGAAATCCCTTGGTTTCGAGTTAAAAAAACCGATTACTTCGTTTTCGATAGCTTCCCTGAATTGCAACTTTTGTCCATCTAGGTGGTGTTGCAGACTTCTGAATAAATGGTAGTCTGAAGGTGCGATGTCCGGAGAATAAGGTGAGTGAGGCATTTTTTCCCAACCAAATTTCTTTAATTGGGCAGTGGTGATTCGAGCAGTGTGAGGGCGCGCGTTATCCTGGTGGAATAGAACACCTCTGTGATTAATTAATGCAGGATGTTTTTCTTGTAATGCCATCTTCAATCGTTGGAGTTGTTGGCAGTAGACTTCAGCTGTGATTGTTTGGTTATCTGGCAGAAGCTCAAAATGAATAATTCCTTGCATAGAAAAATTTTCTTTGGATGGGGTCCATTCCTTGGTTGAAGTTCAGGCTTTGTTTCATGGCTACGCCACTGATGTCGACGCTTAATGTTGTTATAGAGGACCCATTTTTTCACCCCAGGTGACGATCAGATTAAAAAACGGTGCCTGCAGTTGCCGAGAATGCAGTGATGTGCAAATATCGAATCGATGTTGAAGATTCGCTCGTGGCAAATAATGCGGAACCCATTTTCCAATCTTCACTACTTTTCCTCACAGCCTCAAATGACGATGAATGGTCATATGGCTAACGCCGAGATGCAGGCCAAGTTCTCTTAGTTACCGTTGGGTTTTCCTCCACTGTTGCTTTCAGCAACTCGATTCATTTTGTCGTCCTGTTCGTTGATAATCTTTCAGACTGAAATCTCTATTTCTGAACTTCTCAAACCATCTACACATCCATTCGCTCGCATCATTCCCGTAACCTCTTTAAATGTTTCTTGCGGATTCACTAGCGTTAGATCCTTTATGGAACTCATACAGCATCACATGTCGAATATATGCTCTTTCGTGGGCTCCATGTTTTTTTTTTTTTTTTTTTCAATTACTGTAATATCGTAGGGGTGGCGTTGTAACTGTATGAAAAATACCAGAGAAAATATTCATTAGCCTAGGCCTACACTAGTCTAAGTCATTCTGTATCGTGATGAAACCTGTGCGAACTTGTCGCCGCGTGTACGTATTTTGCAACATTTCTAAAACTATTTCCCATTATCTTGAGGTTATTCTATTATCTATCGTCCGTTTTCTAATCGAGCAGAATTTGATACCTGATATTTTTATTTATCATATGTAAATATCATTGTTTGATTTTGTTCTTCATATACTGTAGGTAGGGAAATTCATGTGGAAACAAAAATCTACGTATCTAAGTATTAATGGGAGACTACACAGTCGCGTTCACGTATCCCCATTTATCCCATAAGGTATTAAGTTTGTCCAACGGCGATTTACCTAACGCGCCGTTCTCGAGGAACCTAACCCCCGCGTTGGACGAGGGTTTACTGTATATATATATATATATATTATATATAAAATTTAGGGTGCGTCACTGCATAAGGAAGAAAACCTGAAGGTGGTCCATTTTTTTCGCTCGCTTTCTCAATTAAGCCACTGAAGGAGAAAACACCAGACAAATTTTCATTTGAGTAGCCGTTTATTTAGGGGTCGCGCATCCGCTACAAAGTTTGTACACTACATAAGTATATTCTGGGATTGGTTTACTCGTACTGATTATTTTCAGGGGAAGTAACACTATGATAACTGTCTTGTTTAACACTCTTAATATTTAAAACATTACAGCCTAACACACAATTCGTGTTTTATATTTATAAAAATACATTTTGTTACTACACTTTAAGGATGTATTGAAAAACAGATAATTTAATAAAACAGAATATACTATAAAATACATTTCCACAACACATGTTAATCATTTCAATTTCCTAGGCATTTACTTTGACAAGAACTTAAACTGGAATGAACACTGTAAAATAATTGGAAACAAAACGGCTAAACTTATATATAATAATCTGGGATTGGTTTCCCCGTACTACGTGAACACAAACGAAAGAAATTGACAAACAATACTCGGAAATGGCATGAAAAGAACTAAAAGCCTTCAGAAAGGAAGTATTTTTCAGCGAAGAAGGTCCTTCTTGTTTGCTGTCTTCGGGTACGCTCGCCGATGATCCTCTGCCACCTGGATCATGTATTGGAGCTGATCCTCGTGCTTGGTACGCCCCTTACTCGTGGATGAGGGCCACTCCTCTTTCAGCAGTCGTTAGTCACGAGGAGCTTCCCGTTCCTTCCCCAGATTGTACCCGTCTGATGTTATCCAGGCCGCAGGGGCATTGACGAAAACGCAGTATCGATTTCAAGATGGTGGAAGATCCTCTTAGTTGTGGAGGTGAAGTAGTCCGGAAGATCTCTTGCGATGGCCAACACACGAGGGCTGGGCTCGAGGGATCCTTCCACAAAGTTTGTTAGAGACCATCTTGAGTTTGTCAGCATTTGCAACATCGTCGTCGAAGAAAGCGAGACCGACTGTAACTTCAGACAAGTACCATAGATGCCTACTCATCGCCTTCGTGCCGGCTTCTTTGATGGGATCCTCATGTTCCGCGAGTTCCTTGAGCAGCGTGAGGTCCATTCGTGCTGTTGCGGAAGGTGTCTTGGCTGTGAACCAGACGCGTAGGTAATGTTTTACGACGAAAATGCAGAAATCTCCGAGCTTTTCCCAGAGAAGTCCCATGCGGTTCGGGCCACGAGAGGAACAAGGACGTTGCGGCCGCAAGAGTCTAACAAACTCCTCCTTGAACATCCAAATCTTCAGGGTTTCCCCAACAACCAGATTTCATCAGCTAGCTTCTTCACTTCCTTAGCACCTTTCGTCGCCATTTTCATTAAGCAAACCACTTGTGGAAGAAAAGAAACCAACAATTAATAGAGCCTCATAGAAAATCTTAACCCCATGTATTCCAGGGTATTTTAACGAAAAGAACAGCCGAGGTGGGGTCGTATGACATATACTGATAAACCAGATCATATGGCCCCACCCCGGTATAAATAGGGTTATTAATTCACTGTGCGCGACCCCTAAACATTGATATATTGAACTGATTTTTATACTGCCAGGTTTTCTCATTAAGTAGATCAAAATTGCAAACGAGCGAACGCGTGTGACAACTTCATGTTTTTTGACGCACCCTATATATATACACACGTGTGTAATATTTGTTAACATTTGGACACGGCATGTTATGTTTATATATTAGTTAATAGATAGCAAAGGCTTTGCTGTTTTTAAAAAGTACCCTGTTCCATTAAGGGTGCAAGCAGCGAGCAGGACCATTGCTAAGTACACAGATGGTGAACGTCCTAACGAAGTTTCTGTACTTGGTTTATCAGTACTGTGTGTGTGTGTGTGTGTGTGTGTGTGTGTGAGAGAGAGAGAACAAGAAAAAACTTGTTTTACACTTCGATAATACATTTTGTGAAAGTACATATGCTCATATACTATCTCTTACTGCTTTAAGTTAACACATGACCAAACTCAATTGTAGCTGGAACCATAGTTATATATATATGTTTTATATAAATAAAATATTTACAAGTACAGTATACTAATTTCGAACCATGAGGTCTGACTTGTATTTAGTTTCACAGGACGTATTTGGGTATAAATGTTTTAAGGTCAGGACGACATAAAATTTCCTTTAAGTACTGACTGACTGATCGTCAGATGTGACTGGAATGCCCCGTGTAAACTTGGTTTAGAGAAAAGCAAAAAACAACAAACATAAATTTCGATGCAAGGTGACTTGAACAACAAAGCAAAAGGCATATAAGAATCTTTCTATTGGTATTCGCTCAGAGGGCAATATTCGCGTTATTGCAAGTGAACAAATGAGTATATATATATATATATATATATACACGCCTCTTTTTTATTGAAACTAAATATATTTTATTGGCAATTGTCATTCTAAAAGCAAAGAATAATTTGGCAAATATATTCTCAGAAAAGCGTTTCAATTCGAACGATTTTGAAGTTTTTTTGCACAGATTTTCGTGTGGGGAAATGAAATATAATATTTTGACAGATTTATATATATAACCTTACAACCTTACAAAGGTTCCGTGATGATTTCTCATTTCGCGAAGGTCAAGCGTGTCGCCCCTCCTCTCGAGTTGGCCTGGTGAAGTAGTGAGTTGGATTCTTGCGCTCTCCACCTCACATAGCCAGGTACGCCCGGCTCATCGGGTATTGTTCTGAGCCAGGCGTCAAGTCTTCTTTTGAAGTTTTCCACTGCAACTCCCTTCGTGTTTCTTAGGTCTTTGGGCAGCTGATTAAATAGTTTTGGTCCTCTCACTACAAAACTATTTTCTTTCAGGGTTAAGGATGTTCCATGTCTCGCCTTCAATTTGGGAATACGACACAGTCTACCGTTTCTACCTTCCACCGTTGTTTGGGGAGTTATGGGATTCAGAGTAAGATTAGGGACTAGTTTCTCCATTATTTTCCAAGTGTAAATAATGGTGTATCTCTCTCTTCTCCTTTCCAGTGAATATAGGTTTAGTTCTCGTAACCTTTCCCAGTAATTTAGTTCTTTGCACCCATTGATCTTGGCTGTGAAACTTCTTTGAATCCCCTCCAGCTGTCTAATGTCTTCTTTTTTATATGGGGATGTTAGGACCGAGCAGTATTCCAGTTTGGGTATTATCAGGGTTTTCAGTAGGGGGATCATTACATTCCTATCCCTTCGTTTAAAAGTTCTCAATATCAGACCCGTTATTCTCTTTGCTCTGTTTACTGCTATCTTATTTTGTGTTTCAAATTTCGCATCATCTGTCATTACAACCCCTAAATCTTTTGCTCTGGAATTTCTCTGGACTTCCTGTCCATTTGGGGTATAATATTCCATGGACTTTAGGTCTTCTCTTTTTCCGTACCGTAATAGCTGAAATTTCTCGGTGTTAAACTTCATATTGTTGTCTTCCGTCCACTTGTAAATTTTGTTTATGTCGGTTTGTAGAGATCCTATGTCTTCTGGTTTTCGTATTTTTCTACTGATCTTTGTGTCATCTGCAAAGGATGTTACTGTGCTGTCTCTGGTAACGTCCTCATCTATGTCAGTTAGCATGATTATGAAGAGTAGTGGAGTTAATACCGTTCCTTGTGGTACTGAGCTGAGGACCTCTGATTCTGATGAAGATACTCCTTGTACTGTAACGACTTGCCTCCGCTCACTAAGGAAATTATATATCCATTTCCCTACTTTTCCTGTTATTCCCATATATTTCAGTTTATGTATTATGATTCCATGGTCACACTTGTCGAAAGCTTTAGCAAAGTCTGTGTGTAGTACATCATAGTTTTCATTACTTTCAAGTGAATCAATAATGTTGTTGTAGTGTTCCATTAGTTGTGACAGGCATGATCTGCCTGACCGAAACCCGTGTTGGTTATCATTGAATTTTTTCTGAGTTTCCAAAAAGTCATAGATTTTCTGTCTAACAATTCTTTCAAATATTTTGGTGAGATGAGATGTAAGCGACACTGGCCTATAGTTTTTGGCCTCGGATCGATCTCCTTTATATATTGGGACGATGTTCGCGCTCTTCAGGATGCCCGGTATTTCTCCCGTGTTTAATGATCGTCTCCATATCCAGTATAGGGGCTCAGCGATTGCATTCTTGCAGTTTTTGATCAGTGTGGCATTCCATTTATCCGGTCCTGCCGCTGAGTGTGTTTTTAGTTTCCCTATGACTTGTGCAATATCCTCCGTCGTAAAGTCGAAATCCGTTATACTTTCCCCTTGTGGTTCTTCTTCAAAGAACGCGTTTCTATCGCATATCAGTTTGTCATTAATATATATTTTATAATTTATTTTTAAAGAAAAATATATTTCATTTTAAACATTTAAGAGAACTTGATTTTTTAGGTTTTCTAAATGGGTGAGATTGTCCAATCAGTAAGAGATGGAATGTAACATCATCGCTGCCATTGGCAGTGCCACACAGTACCAAAGGGAGACCATATTCTTTAATTATAATCCCGTCCTCCTTTTTGGGGCAAAACTCTTTCCCCTCTTTTTTTTTTCTTTTCTTTTCTGCCCTCTTTCCGAGAGGAAACTAACCGTGAAATGAATGTAAAATATTTCGCTCTTTTAACTAATTCCTATCTCGTCAAAGGCTTCTTTGTGGCCCTCATGAGGAAGCAACACTCCCGAAGAGTCAAAAGAACGCATCTTTTGAGCATTTTTTCTTAGTTTTTGCTATCTTTCTCCTTCGGTTTTTGCCGCTTTTCCTTTTGAGAAATAAAAATACCAAAAAATGAGCGAAGGAAGTGACTCAACAAATTTATAATCTTGAATTCTTTTTTCCTATCTAAATTTAATTCATTGATGTGTTTTCTTAGAAGAAATTTAATAATTATATATTTTGTTTTCTACAATGAATGGTTATATATAATATAATATACCCGTCTCACTCGTATGTATATATATATACAGGGTGTCCCATAAGTCTGGTCTCAGTGGAAAATGTTCAAATTAATGTCTTGTTTTGGGACCTTTTTTATGCTACGGGTAGAATAACGTGTGTGTGTATGTATCCTTCGTGATATTTCTATCACATAAATTAAGCAATTTCTAAATTTTTAAAACGCCTCTTAACACAACGGTTAATACAATTAAAAAGCCAAAAAGTATTCTATGATCAAACGTATTCTCCCGAAAGAATTCTTAAGTATAAAAATAGAATTAAAAAAAAAGATAAAATGTAACTATAAATTATGATCCAATCACAGAAAAATGTC
The DNA here is from genome assembly GCA_023014485.1 of Bathynomus jamesi. Classification (NCBI taxonomy): domain Eukaryota; kingdom Metazoa; phylum Arthropoda; class Malacostraca; order Isopoda; family Cirolanidae; genus Bathynomus; species Bathynomus jamesi. The sequence goes on along the minus strand of JAJOZX010002656.1, from coordinate 489,404 downwards.
AAAAAATAAATACACAAAAACACGTTTGTACAAAGAGGCAATTAAAACTAATGGTACAGTTACGTGTGTGTGTGTGTGTATACAGATTTATGTATACATATTTATTTCCTTTTCGTACATGCGTAACCCACATCTTAATTATACACATTAACCGTTCCTTGTTACACAAAAAATAAGCAGATAACGCGTCGTATTTAAACGCCAAATCAGCCGTACAAACTACGAGGCCTAATTAAGAAATACTGTAAATAAATGTATAAAAATTAGCATTTCAGTTAAACTATATATATATATATATATATATAATATATAATATATATATATATATATATAGGGTGATTCAAAATTTTTTAACTTTTATTGGAAAGAATTACAGATGTCAGCCAATCAGTACCACCAGAGATGTAACTTAGGGCTCTGGAAGCAATGTTTGACCGCTTTCACACATGCATAGATATCCGTGGACAGCAAGTAAGCACTGTGTAAAGCACTGTGTAAAGCACTGTGTAAAGCACTGTTTGCTTCACAAAGTGTTTACAAATGGAAATAAAAAATAAAACCCCATATAAGTGTTAACATTTTCTTAATCACCCTGTATGTGTGTATATATATATATATATATATATTATATATATATATATATATATTGTGTGTATACATACAGTATATATATATATATTGTGTGTGTATACATACAGTATATAAGAAATGATTATCAATTCACCTATCATTAGATTATAACACTAAGCTTTGTTGGTTCAATTGGTGATAAACCACGTGTAGAAGCCTCATTTGTACTTTCACCCTTTGTGTACTTGGCAATGATACTGCGAGTTACTCGTACGCGGAATGGGTGAATGTGTGGATTTGTGCTTTGGAGGAAACTGTAACTCCTTTATTCTCTCTATTGCTTGATCTATTAACATGTCATAATCGTCTTATATATGTGTACGTGTTGAACATTCATGTAACACCCAATACACACAACTAGTGTCATGTACTTTTGTTAATGGGCATTATTTAAAGGGGGCATTGTTGAGCCTAAATAATGCCAACATTATTCAGTCGTCAAAAAAAGCTCTTCCTAATTTCATTTAATTTATTACCTAACCTGGCATTATATATCTTTTGCTGTATACTCATTAGGCTATTCAATATATTTAACTCCTCTTTTTAAAGGTTCATTATTTTTTTATTTCGCTTTTAAAACTTCTTTTGTTTTTCTACACATTTTATATAATTATAAATTTGGTTTACATTTCTGAGATGTTCTTTGGTGGACACAATTTAAACTGCACGAAATTTATGGTCGACATGGCTAAATATACATTTGTAATTGCTAAATGGCGTATTCATTTCTTTTCAGGGCCTATAAGAGCATATATAATTTTATTTATATATATATATATATATATATATATACACACAGGGTGGCGCCAAAGTCAGGAGTCAGAAGCCAGAGAGAATGAATGTTTTCCGGTCTATGGCCGCCACGATTTTTAAATAGTTTTTAGTTAAAATTTATAATTTATATTAGAAATTTTTTAACTTGGTGTTTTTTAGTCAAATAACTTTTTAGTTAAGTTTTTTATTTTTTGGATCGCCTGAAGATCAGGGCCCCCAGCCTCCTTTAGTTAGCAGTTGGGGAAAGTAAACTACACTAGGATCTTTAGGAGACATTTTTTTAAATGAATCCATCAAATAAAACGTTAAAACTAACGAAAATATTACGACTTAGGTGAAGTCGTAATATTTTCGTTAGTTTTAACGCTTTATTTGATTATGTATACGCGGACAAAGTTGGGGAAAGCAAACTACACTGGGATAATAATGTAGGGGAACGTAAACTACACTTGCTCCGTAATTTTTATTTAAAAATAGTGGCACCTACAGAATGGAAAAGATCTTTTTGCACTACCCTGTGTGTGTGTGTATATATATATATATATATATAAAATGTATGTATGTATAAAGCGTTTAGCGCACACTGTTTGCAGATTCTTATACAGAAAACAAAGCTTCACTTTTTGACAAAGCATTGCCTCACCCATATGTACCGATTCAGGGTACGGGCAGCTTGCTGCATCATTGCCAAGTATATAAAAAGTCGTATATCATAAAATTTTATAACAATTTCTTATTCAAAATTCAGGATAGGTAATACATCAAAGTATTAAAAAAATTCCTAATTAATTAATAAATATCTTTACAAAGTATAATTAAAATTTGCGAATGTTTTTTTTTTTGTATAATATACAACCCATTTCATACGAGTTAATTATTTACAATTAATAATCTCGTAAAGATAATTATATAAGACTTCAAATTAATAATTAAATTAATTAATTATTAAATACATTTATTATTAGTCTAAAAGTGATCAGTGTTATTAGTGTGTCTTACGTATGATAAATTACTATTTCCTACATGTGTGTGTATATATACACACATCTGGACCACCCTGTATATGTACCTCGGTGGTGTAGTGGTTAACGTTGCTGACTACGAATTCATCGGTCCCGGGATCGAGACACGGTTGGCGGCGGGCAACAAAACCCAGCAGTTCATCCCTCTACGCAATAAAGAAGTTGGTTGGTAGATATATGGGTAGCCTAGTGGTTAAGACACTGTGCTACTGGTGGAGCGTGGTTCGGATTCCACGTTAAACTGTAGGTCTAAGGTGGAGTGACAAACTTGACGACCTTCATCAGAATGAACAAATCGGGCGGCAACAAAACCAAGGTTAGCCAAGGTATATTATGGAGTACTTTTAAAGATGTTGGGCGTACTGTAGACTAACCAGTCGGAAAACAGGACCCACGCAATGAAGAAAGAATGTACTTTACTCATGATTTTTGTACGCAGTAGAAATTGAGGATATACGAAGCTTTTGCTCGTGAACCAACCAAAGTATACAATATACTCTAGTACAGGGGTCACCAACCTGGGCGGTAGCGCCGACTAGTGGGCTCACATTAAAGGTAATTAAACATTTATTTTATTGATTATGTTAATTTATTCTTTTTGATCTAAGGTGGGCGATAAGCTTTTTTAATTTTCAAAAAATCGTAAAAGTGGGCGGGTCTCTCCTGGGACTTCAGATTTTAGGTGATTAAGGTGTTTTCGGGGGTCTTCCTTCGTGAGGTAGTGATGCAGACCCCACGAATCGCAATCGGTCACCTCTATCGTATAATCTTAGATGTTACGGAGGAGGTTAAACACCCGCAAACACCCCCGCCAGTGACAAGAGAGAAGAACCGTCTCCTACAACAGAATCAATCGATCAACCCACCCGTGAACGTCATTGAAAATAAGAATCTTCACTCCTCCCATACACTGCATCCCGTAAAGAAGAAAAAAGAAAAGTCAAAGTTTTATAGTTATTTGGGGAAGATAAAATTTCATTCTGTGATTAAGTGCTGATTTCTCATTAGAGACCTCATTTGTGAACACCGATTTGTCACAGGAAAACAGTGAATGCTATGTCCTTGTATCGGTTCACTATACAGGGTGTTCCAAAAGTTCGGAATCATGGAAAATATTTTTTATATATAGGGTGGCCCAAGATAAAGTAGCCCCACTGAGTTTTGTTGAAAGAAATAATGGAGTTACTTTATCTTGGGCCACCCTGTATTTATACATATACTATACAGTGACTGGTAGAAGAGCACGTACAACATTGATAATAGCCCTAGTAATGATGATAATTATAATAATAAAAATGTTAATAATAATAATATCAGTAGTAGTAGTAGCAGCAGCATGATCATGGCGTTATTGTAAACTCGCTTTACCTAAACAATAGAGGTACTGTTCTCGAACTGAGAAATAACAAAGCATTTTAACTGCTTTTGCATTGTCTCGCGTTCTTCCTTAATGACATCATTAATGCTTTAATCTCGCTCGCACGGCCAGCGAATATCATTGCTTGGACCCCATTAATCGTGGACAATGAAACCCCCTTTTCCCTTTACTCTTAATTTGGTATAGATGAATGTTGGTTCATGCATGCGAGAGCAGTTGGCAAGAGGAATTATATATATATATATATATATATATATATATGCGCCTTGGTAGTGTAGTGGTTAGCATCGTCGACTACGAATTCATTGGTCCAGGGATCGAGACCCAGTGACAGGTGTCGGCGCGCAGCAAAACCCAGCTGTTAATCCTTCCACACAATAAAAGAAATTGGTTGGTAGATAAATAGCTACCCTGAGTAGCTTTGTGGTTAAGACGCTGGGCTGCTGGTGGTTCGTGGTTCGTGGTTCGTGGTTCGGATTCCACGTTAAACTGTAGGTCTAAGGTGGAGTGACAAACTTGACCTTCATCAGAATGAATAAATCGGGCGGAAACCAAACCAAAGGTTATATACGTATGAACCCACTAACTGGAATATTATAAATCAAAATGCATTGTTTCCATTGATACTAATAACAAAAATAAGTGTGCAAACCTCCTGAAAACATTCACACTGAAAATACTAGACAATAATGGTGCGAGCTGCTCGTACCCTAAATGAGTATTTAGGCGGAGCGTTTCTTCGTTAAAGACGGTGATGCCTTTTACTCTCTCTGCAAGACTTAATCCGCAAAAATTTGCATCGTAAGTGTTGATGAAGTACAGATAGACGAATAGTAGATATTATAAATGTAAATTTATTAATTCGTACAATGGATCCCGGTAACAATTTTCGTCCGACTTTGCATAAATCCATTAAGGAAAGATGGTTTCTTTTTTTTTTTTTAGAATTGCTTTGCAGTTCTGTTATTAAATCTCCATTTATCAACTCAAAATGAAGGTTCGACTAATTTATTTTAAATTTCAGTTTAGGAAATGGAAAAAATTGAAATTCTGAAATACGAGTTTCGTGAAATAAAATAATTAAAAATTTTAAAAAACTAGCGTTTGTTTTCGTTGTGTTCAGGTTGGCTTTCTTACCTGTATAAATTGAAGTTTTATTTAAATATTTGCTAATAAGACATAATTCATGATTGTGTGTATGTATGTATATACAGGGTGTTCAAAGAGTCGCACTACACTTGGAAAATTTATTTATTATACAATATTATATCTTATACAGTAACTGTGTACTGATGTGACTAATACGTATGTATAATAAATTATACATACATATTAATTACATCAATACATACGAGTAGTTATTGTATAAAATATTGTATAATATATAAATTTTCCAAGTGTAGGGCGACTTTTTTAAGTGTGTGTGTGTGTGTATACAGGGTGTTATAAACTCCCTATCTATTTCAGTGAAAACGTAGCAAAAAGGGTAAAATTCAATAACAATATAATAGAAGGCATACATTTAATGAATACTTAAGCATATGAATCTACATGAGCACCTTCAGTATCTCTACAGAGTTCGCATCTGTCAGCAGCATTGCGGAACACATTTCGGAGCATGACGGGGGTTATTTTTGTAATTGCTGTTACGATACGAGCACGTAAATCTTGCAGATCTATAACCCTTGTTTGATTTGATGAAATCCCATGCAAAGAAATTCAAGGGCGTTAGGTCAGGAGATCGAGCCGGCCAGGGCCTGTTGCCTCCACGTCCGATCCACCGATTTGGAAATCGTTCATTTAGGTACTCCTGAACAATGTTTACGTAATGACAAGGTGCCCCATCTTGTTGAAAGACGACGGTGTTTAAAATGCCATCTGAATGAAACGGACATTTACGTGCTCGTATCGTAACAGCAGTTACAAAAATAACCCCTGTTATGCTCCAAAATGTGTTCCGCAATGCTGCTGACAGATTCGAACTCTGTAGAGATACTGAAGGTGCTCATGTAGATTCATATGCTTAAGTATTCATTAAATGTATGCCTTCTATTATATTGTTATTGAATTTTACCCTTTTTGCTACGTTTTCACTGAAATAGATAGGGCCTTTATAAACACCCTGTGTATATATATACACCATTTTATTGATTTAGGTTTAAATGCTCACGTATTTAATATCTCTCTCTCTCTCTCACCTAACCTAAAACTTGTTTGCGAATAATGAAGCAAACCCGTTCTTTCATTTTTGTTGCTAAAGTGAGACTCCAAAAATTATTTTAATCCGAGAGGAAATATCGAATGACGTCATTTCTCAGCAAATATGGACGCTGTTGCTAATTTCCATCATATTTATACCAAATGACGTCACTCTAAATGTGGTCTATATACTTTTCGCTTTTAATTGTAATTAATTATTTGAACCTTCTTATCTTTTTAAAAATTTTATTTTATTCCTTTCTACTTTATAATGATTTAATTTTCAAGGACCAACTTAAGACTTTAAACATACACAAGCAAGTATTATACTGGGAATATAACTACAAAAATATATAAAAAAAGTGACATAGAAATTTTGTTTCAAAGCAAATGCCAAGTGACGGCACGTCCCGTAAAATGTCCAGTTTCTCTAAATGCCGCATTACTTTTGTGTACTTTTATTTTGTAGATTTTGATACAATCCGAAATGTATGTCAAACTTGTGTGTGGACAGAAGAGATAATTTGTACATTTTGTAAGGTATATGGGCAGTATTATACAGGTAGGTATGGGGGGGAGAGTAAGAGATTGTGTGTGTGTGTGTGTGAAAGAGAGAGAGAGAGATTGTTTAACCCAGTTCACTATTTCCTATAAATGGGAGAATCCAAACAAGTACAGCAAATAATCAGCATTTGAACTCTACGTTTTGCAGCTACTTCTCAACACGTAACTGTAAACAGAAAACTTCTGTCAAGCTTGAATGCTCGAATTGCAAACCCGTTCTATTTGCGATCTTGTAAACAAACATAATTTTTTAATCTCAAAAACAAAGGAATCATTTTATGCGAAACGTCAATTCATCAGATTTAATAATAAACTCTTGAAATAAGATAGAATGTATACAGAAAACTGCTTCCGACTTTTAAAGTCTTTTTACAATAACAGAAAAAATCTTTTATCATTAAATACAGTTCATTTTACTTTGATGCCAAACTCGCTCGTAAAACACCTTCAATCTTTTCATGCTAAAAGTAGAATTTTTCAATTCATGTCCTCCGTTTCAAAGTGTTTATTATAAGCAACGCCAACTTGGGTATAAACGAGTAAATTTGTGTAATTGAATTTCTTTTTTTCTTTTTTCTCTTTTTCTTTTTCTTTTTTTTCTTTTTTCTCTTTTTTCTTCTTTTCTTTCTCTCTCTCTCTCTCTCTGCAAGTAGAGCAATAGATATAGTGTATCTCGACTTTCAAAAAGACTTTGACAAAGTCCCTCACACTAGATTGATAGTTAAAGTCAAAGGACTAGGAATCACCGGGCTCGTTTCCAACTGGATTGAGGATTGGTTAAAAGATAGAAAGCAGAGAGTGGTAATAAATGGAGTGGCTTCGGAGTGGGCGCCCATCACCAGTGGTGTCCCACAGGGTTCCGTTCTGGGTCCTTTACTTTTTATCATCTATATTAACGATATAGACATCGGGCTTCTAAGTGCAATCTCCAAATTTGCAGACGATACGAAATTAGGAAGTAGTGTAGGTACTGAGGAGGGCGTAAGAACGCTTCAGAACGATCTTGACAGGTTGGGCGAATGGTCTGCTACTTGGCAGATGCCATTCAACTTGGACAAATGTAAGGTAATGCACATAGGTTATAAAAACCCGTAGACCGATTACTCTCTCGGGAAGGAACTTGACAGACCGATCTAGAGAAAGACTTAGGAGTCTATATCAGCAACGATCTGAAACCGTCGAAGCACTGTGCAGAAGTCGAAAAGAGGGCCTTAAAATTATTAGGTTATATTAAGACAGTTCCAGTTTCGGAACAGAGACTGTAATGTGTCATAATTCTCTAGTCAGACCTCAACTGGAATACTGTGCGCAGTTTTGGTCTCCATCCCTCAGGAAGGACATAGAAGGGTTAGAAAGAGTACAAGCAAGGGCTACAAAATTGATCCCTTCAATGAGAATGCAAAGCTACCAACGGAGATTGGAGCGCCTAAATCTGTTTAGCTTGGAGACGAGGAGGTTGCGGGGTCAGCTTATTCAAGTCTTCAAGATGCTCAAAGGAATAGACAGGGTAGATTACAGAAACTTATTCTCACTTAATGCCAATCCGACAAGAAATAATGGGTTTAAATTGGAACTAAAGACATTTAGGACCTCTGTCTGCGGAAATTTCTTTTCCTATAAAATAGTTAATATCTGGAACCAACTTCCCTCAGAGGTTGTTTCCAGTCAAAGTGTAAATGTGTTGAAAAATAGGCTAGACAAAGTACTGAACACACTCATAGTTTAAGATTAAAATCTCACTCTGCAGGAGTTCGCTTGCACGGTGTCTCTGTGAGCAAGCTAAATATAGAGCTATTTATATATTCTCCACTTTCCTGTAAAATTTCCTTGGCTACTTTTCCAGGGTCAAGGTATTTTCTTCAACCTTTTTCCGTACCTGCCTCTGGCAGGGAGGGAGCGGAGGGTGGGGAGAGAGCCTTCTACTTTTCTATCCAGTTTTCTACTACTATTAGGATAGTTGAAACAAAAATAAACTTTTAATAACAGGAACCTTCCAGCGTGGACCGAAAGGTCTTTGAGGCTTCCTCTTGTCCTTGTAACTCTCTCTCTCTCTCTCTCTCTCTCTCTCTCTCTCTCTCCAACCGCTTTAGTCTCCTGTGCGCGAAGGAAGAAGACACCGTTTTAATTGGGGACTCGCAGATTAGGGGCCAGGAGAAGTACTTTGCTTCTGCAAACCGAGACAGGAGGAAGGTAAGGTGCTTACCCGGTCGGGGAACGGCGCACATAAGGAAGGAATTAGATAACGTGCGCGTGGCTAGTCGGAGGACTGCGATCGTTGTCCATGCTGGTGGCAAAGACTTGTTCCTCAAAGGCGGTAGGGTAGGTTCAACGGAAGGGATCATCACCAAGATCATGTCTCTTGCGGATGATCTGAAATTTAAGACAGACAGGGGAATGTTGGGTATTTTACCGCGGATGAATGCCAGTGACCACGCGCTCAGTAAGGTCATTGGCATCAATGAGAGGGTGCAAGACTTGTGCGTCCCACTGGGCGTGAGGTTTGTTGACGCGTTTTCGGGTAGGTGGGACATGTATCGGAGGGATGGTGTCCACCTCACTGTCAGGGGTAAAGGTGTGCTAGGCACGCTGCTTGACCGGCACCTATACCGTATGGTGAGGTCGAGTCCGGGGAGGGATGATGATGAGCCGGTGGCGGACGTACCTTCAACTGAAGGGTGCATCCAGGTACAGGTGGGTGACTCTCCTTCCACGTTGGAGGGGGCTCAGGCTCCTGCGGAGATTGTCCCCTCGTTAGTGAGGGGCTCTTCAACTCCCGACAGCCCTGGCTGTTCGGGAAACGGGTCGTGCTATGGGGCGGTCAGAATAGGGGAGGCTCCCTCCGTGCAATGCTTTTTAATGCTAGGTCGATCAGGAACAAGTTTGGCGAGCTACGGGCGCTCTTAGCATCAGAATACCAGGATATCGTTGCTATCACCGAGTCCTGGATTCATACTGATCGTAGGGACTACGTTGGGGAGTTCGAAATTCCCGGGTATAGAATGTTTCGCAAAGACCGCACCCGTGGGGAGGGGGCTGGGGTACTAATATACGTCAGAGACACGTTGAGTCCGGTTGACTGCCAGTTCCAGTCGGAAAGGGAGCTGCTTGGCGTCGATCTGAACGTGGGAGGGACGAACTATAGGTTAATCTTGATGTACAGACCTCCGCATCTCCTCCTCGAGGAGGATACAGCCCTGTACACCGAACTCAGTAGCCTGCTAGGGGATAGGGTGTGTGTAGTTTTAGGAGACTTCAACTGTCGCGGCATAAAGTGGGAAAACAGGACTGCCGATGCTGAAGGGAGGAGGCTAGTTGACTTTGCTGATGAGAACTTCCTCACTCAGTGGGTCAACGAGCCTACACGAGGCGAAAGCCTTCTAGACTTAGTATTCACGACCGAAGACAACCTCGTCACTGGCCTCACCGTTGACGAATCATTGGGCGGGAGTGATCACGGTCTTATTAGGTTCCGTGTGTGCGTCCCTCGGGTGAAGCGTAGTAACTCGAGAGGCAGTAAGCTCGATCTCCGGCGGGCGAACTTTGTTAGCCTCAGGGATAGCGTAGGAGAGATGGGGTTAGAGGTTGGCGGCGATGTTGAGGGAGTGTGTGCATTCCGGGACGAGTTTATGGTGCTGCAGTCTGCTGTCATACCCTCAAAACCGGTCACCCCTGCTTCAACGCAGCCTAAGTGGTTCAATCGTGACATCGCTTCGGCTATCCGAAATAGGAAAGTAGCGTATAGGAGGGCGAAGGCCAATCGTTCCCACGAGAACACTGAAGCGTATGTCCGCCTGTGTAGGGAAGTGAAGGCGAAGGCTAGGCTAGCGAAACGTAACGAAGAACTACGGGTGGCAAGCCTCTGCAAGGGGAACCCTAAGGAGTTCTTCAGTTATGTTAATAGTAGAAAGCCCATTAGATGTTGGGTAGTAATATCGAGGTGACTGATTTAGAAAAGGACTTGGGTGTGCTAATTAGCAGCGACCTTAAGTTTACGAAACAGTGTGTAGAAGTGGAAAAGAAAGCCTAGAAACTATTGGGTTATATCAGGAGGCAATTTCAGTTTCGGAACAAGGAGATTGTGCTCTCACTGTACAATTCCCTTGTTCGGCCGCACCTGGAGTATGCTGTGCAGTTCTGGTCGCCCACCCTCAGGAAAGATATTGAGAGGCTGGAGCGAGTGCAGGCGAGGGCCACAAAGTTAATCCCTTCCGTTAGGCATATGGGCTACAATCGACGGTTACGCGCCTTGAACTTGTTTTCGCTTGAAACTCGGAGGCTGCACGGTCAACTGATCGAGGTTTTCAAGCTCTTACGCGGGTTGAACGATGTCGATTTTAGAAGTATGTTTAGTTTAAATGATAACCCAACTCGCAACAATGGTTGGAAGTTGGATTTGAAACGGTTTAGGACTAGTGTGTGTGGGAATTACTTTACGTATAAGATCTGTGACACATGGACCAGGTTACCTTCGGAAGTTGTGAACAGTTCCTCTGTGGATCAGTTCAAGAAAAGGTTAGACTAAATCTTGCACACTATTTGAGTGTGTACAAAATTTTCTCTGGCACCCGTTGCCATTGGTACCTCCTCGGTATGGGCCGCAAGGCCTTTTGAGGTACTTCTTTTCCTTGTAACTCCTCCTTGTATATATATATATCTCTCTCTCTCGTGCATTCTAATTAATCTTGCTTTTAAGTTATTAAACTATAACGTTACAGAATTAATGTAATCATAAAACTTCAAATTTCTTGAGTGTAACGTAAATTTGTACACATCATTGTCTACTTTTCTACACACACACACACGCATACCAGTTTTCTGAACATTCAAAAAATTAGTTAACATTTCCAGTTCCTTTAAATAGTCAATTTAGCTTTGCATAATAACTTTGAAATAAATTTATTCTATTTAGCCCAATAAAAACTAATGGTCACGACTAAAAGTAATATTTGTATTTTTTTATGCAGGAATGCCGGCAAAAACGCCCTTAACCCCCATAGAGGAAGTAGAGAGCCAAAATCAAGGTCCGAGGTTTTCGAGATGGTTGGACACACTGCGTTTGAAAGATTGGAGGTTATAGACGGAGGGCAAGATGGATTGAGGAAAATTGTTCCAAAGTTGATAGGTTGAGTAGATGAAAGATTGAAAATACCGATAGAAAGTATAGAATTCTCTCGGAAGCTGTTTCGGAAGGAGTATATATAATCTTTCCAGGAAAGATGAAAACGGAAACGCCAAGAATGTTAAGAGAAGAAGAAAGATTGAACTGTATTTTGTTGAAGGTAGGGGGATAGTTGTGTGGAAGATTGTAACGAGTAGACAGATGAAGAAGCTGAGTATTTGAGGCATTGAAAGCCACAAGATTTTCTCTGGCCCGATCAGAGATAGTAGAAAGATCAGAGGTCAGGTGCACCATAGCCGTCCTACACGAATTATGGAGTGACTCTTGAAAAAGACTCCTTGTGAAGCGGGTGGAGAAATGAAGAGTGGAATCTTCGACATAGGAATGGATAGGACAGGAATTGCGATTCAATAGATCATTGATAAATAAAGGAAAAGAGTGGGTGACAGGACAGAACCTTCAGGAACATCACTATTAATAACAGCTATTAATAGCAACTACAGATCGGCCAGAAAGGAAATTAGAGATGAAGGCACAGATGGAAAGATAGAAACCAAAGGAGGGCAGTTTGGAAATTAAGGATTTGTGCCAAACTCTATCCAAAGTTTTTGATATGTCTAGCGCAATAGCAAAGCTTTCACCGGAATCCCGAAAAGAGGATGACCAAGAGTCAGAGATATTCAAGAAGATCGCCAGTAGAGCGTCCCTTGTCGAACCACACTGACGATCGGAAGGAAGATTGTGAAAAGTGGTGGTAAAGAATCTTCCTATTAAGGATAGATTCAAAAACTTTAGAAAAGCAAGAAATCAAAATAATGGGACGATAATTGGAGGGTTGACAGCAGTCACCCTTCTTTGGGACAAGCTGAATGAACGCGAACTTCCAGCAGAAAGGGAAAGTACAAGACGAAAGAGTTTACCTAGGCAGGGTATCAGCACAGAAGCACAATTCTTAAGAACAGGAGGAACACCATCAGGACCGTACGCCTTCCTAGAGTTGAGCCCAGATAGGGCAGAAAAAACATCTTTGGAAGAGATTTTAATTTCAGACATAATTAAGTCAGCGGGAGAAGGAGAACAGCACAGGAATTGTCTAGGGTTAAGCTGGAGGCGAAAGTTTCAGCGAAGAGTTTAGCTTTACCAGGAGAAGAAACGGCAACTGAGCCGTTGGAATGGAAAAGAGGAGGGAAAGAAGTATATTTGTTGGAGAGGTCCTTGGCTAGGTGCCAGGAAGAGCGAGGAGAATTAGAATTGGATAGGTTTTCACATTTTTGTCTGAAGGAATTTTTGGCGAGTCGAAGAACAGTTTGCACGATTCCAGGCAGAAATATAAGCATATAATACGGATAGCTGATAACATTAGAACAAGCAAAGTTAAACCAAGGTTTTTTTGCATTAGTAGCAGGAATAGAATATGGAATATGCGCTCCATCACATCGGTAATGAATTCAGCGCACTCTGAGGGGTCCCGGTCACGGAAGCAGTAATCATTCCATGGAAAATCAAAAAGTACTGCTTTAGGGCCTCCCAATCAGCGGCGCCAAAGTGCCAAAAGCGTCTCCTCTTGGAAGGATCCAAACGCCGAAATGGAGCGGTAGGACAGGAAACAGATATAAGATTGTGGTCGGAGGATTCAATCGGAGAAGAAAGATGGACAGAGTAAGACGGAGGATGAGAGGTGAGAAATAAATCCAGAATCTTGGCCCTGTCTCCAAGGCGATCGGGAATACGAGTAGGATGCTGTACAATCTGCTGTAGGTCAGTCAGGATGGAAACGTTGAAGCTAGTTCACCAGGGATGTCGGTGATGTGGGATGAAACCCAAAGGTGGTGGTGGTGAAGATTGAAATCTCCTAAAATGGAGATTTCAGCAAAAGGGGGAGGGAAATAATGTATTCCACTTTGGAAGTGAGGTAGTTAAGACGTTTTGGAACTAGGAAGGTAAACAGCAAAGATGTATTTAGTTTGAGATTGGCAAGTAAACCGTAGCCAAAGGGTGTAGAATTCGGAGTGTTTAAGTTCGAGAATACGAAAACATGTTAGGTCGTTGCGTACATATACGCAACATTCACCTTTGGAATGAAACTGAGTATGGAGAGAGGATATGAAAAAGGGGTTGTTGTAAATTGTCCCAGGCACTCTAGATTCACTGAGGAAGAGAAGACTATGTTTAGATAAGGAGAGGTGGTGGTCACCAGATTGAAAATTTGATGAAATGCCACGAATGTCGCAGAAGTTTATGAAAAGTGAATCAAGCAGAGGCCCAGAACATCTTGAATGGGCAATAGCAGAACCATCCTCACTACCCGAGTCTGTGTTCTTGGTATCGGCAGCGGAGGAGCCAAAAGTGGGAATATTTATGGTCCTCTACCCAGGGGACTCCGAGGCTCTTGAGGTCGATACCATTCTGTTTTTTATTTTGAAAAGATTGTGTAGTATGTAAGATGCATCTATATGTGGTGAGTAGTAGTGAGAGAAGTTGTGTGTATGTATCGGGTGTTTTTTTTTTTTAAACACGTGGCATTTTAAAAGGCTTGTATTCCTTTACTACATGAAATAAAAGCATGGCATTTTTACTGTACCTACTCTACACATGGGGAATTAGTTCTCTAGTGCAAAACATGTTATATTTGATGCTCTCTCTGTACATGAACAACAAAATTTTGCAGTACTCTGGACAGAGTATCTGTTGAAATCTGAGAAATTTCTTGTTCAACTGATGCTTTTAGTTCTATTATGTGTGGATTTTATTTAAACATTCTGTTTTAAATAATCCTACAGATATAAGTCTCAGAGGTTTAGATCTGGTGATGTTAGTGACCATGATATTCCTTTATCATAAACCGCGGGAAATCTGATGGACAGGACTCTTCTGTCGAAACATTTTCATTTTCATTTTCAAATATCGTGAGCTGAGGACATGACATAGACCGATTTTCACTAGGGGATTAATTCTCCATGTGTAGAGAAGGTACAGTAAAAATTTTAGGTGTTTATTTCGATTAATAAAAAAACCACAAACCTTTTAAAGTGTCAGATGTTTAAAAAACTATAACTATATATATATATATATATATATAATATATATATACACACACACACCTTATCTTCGTCTGTGAGTAAGAAACCTTGCAATTACGAGTATAATTTCAACACTGCAATAAGTTGCCATTTAACTGGACCCAATAAAAACACTTTCCACTCTTAGATAATATAGGAAGAGAGATTCATTCTATTAAGTTTTTAAGTTCTTTATTCAGAAATGCTCGGGGGCTGCGCGAGCGCTATGATTAGTTGCGCCATTTATATTCACTTTAAAGCTGGATTTTCCCGCTTATCAACTACAATAAATCATACCATTTGAATTGACGTGAGACTCACAGAAATCAGTTCTCAATAATGCTATTAATATCGTATAGTGCTGCAAAAATATCGTATACTACAGTACTGTATATAATAACTAATATATACTGTGTGTATATATATATATATATATATGTTGAAAATATTTTATGATTAATGTTTGCTAGGTCATAAAGATTCAATTTATATTTAGTCTATCGTGTCTATATTTATCTTTAAAACCGCATTTAAAAATATTTTCAAACAGGTACCAAAAAAGCCAAAGACAAATGGAATAAATAATGATGATAAAGTAAATGAGTTTAGATTTTTTTTCAACTTTGCTAAAGGTTTAAAAAGATCTAAATCATTAAACCAAAGTTCGAACTAAACATGCTTTTAATAATAATAATAATGTTTTTTATGAGTACGACGATTAATATTATTGTTACTCACTTCGATGATTGATTATTCTCCCAAACTTTTTGTACCTTGCAATTTAAATGGACGCAATTACGTCGGAGAGAGTGAACAAGTTAGCAAATAGAATCTCATTAAATATAATTTAGATTGCCGTATTCAAAGTAACTCCTAATCAGGGTCGTTTAAAAGATTTATTCAGAAATGAATCATGCCCAAATTAAGAGGGTTCGAACCCCATTTAATTTATTGTACGTACATCTATCTATTTTACGGCTTACATGTATATCACAGGCGCATGTATGAGCGGATGTATTCGAAGATTGTGTTTGGAGCTGGCTGCAATGGAAACAATTAGGGCCGAATGATGTGCTCGGGAAATTGGGAGCAAATTGCTGCGGGGAATACCATCACAGATTAAGAATTCATAGGCCTAGAAAAAGTGTGTGTGTGTGTGTGTTCGCGCGCGCGCAAAGTGATTTAATAAATTTTCCCTTTTAGGTTATCAGAGCGATAGAAATAATCATATTTTTTGAAACGAGCTCATGTATGACTTACCCATACCCTTTGGGTAATTAATTCATTGTTTATCTTTGCCGTACGAGACATAAAAATTGTCATTAATTCCACCTGCACTTAGGAGGATTAACTAATTCTTTTCTCTCCACGTCTCAGGACACATACAGGTATACAACCATGACCAAATTGGTTAACACGCACCAAACCCACCTCAAAATGGTACCCAAAATCTTAACTGAATCCCAATCTAGTTCGTTTTAAAAAAACCCATAAACTGCAGAGGCAGTTTTTTATCATAAATAACTAAGATTATACGAGTGAGCCCGTGTATATACGCGCTTTGTTTAAACAAAAGACAGACATTTTTATAGGTTTGCGAACAAGGAATAGGTAAAGGTCAGATTAGAATCCTATATGTGCGTGTGTGTATACATATATAAATATAACGAATCAGGAGCCTTGGTTTTACGAGAATTTAAGATGAAATACTAGCTTTATACGTATAGCTAGTTTCTTGTATAATTTCAGGGAAGTAATACCAGTATACATGTATAATTATAGGAGGGGAGAAAATATTTGTATATGATGTGTAATACCAGATGCGCGTACAGATAAAGCCGCCTTTTGCTTTATGTAATACGAAATTTGACGCCGTAATACATAGACAATTGTTTTTTATGGGAATTTTATTGAAATCATTACAAAATAGAGGTTTCAAGATACATAAATCTATGCTAGAGTTATGTTGTTTGGAAATGGAACAACATAAGCATTTACATGAAAGATATTTTGCACGCAATTTTCAGTACTGACCATGCTCAGTTTACAAGTACATTTTTAGATGCTTCAGACATGGTATGAATGCTGAAGCGCAGTAATCGAACGCGATGTACGAATACTTTTCATATAAAAATGAATACAAATGCCATTATAGATACAGTAAATTCACATTTAATAGAATATACGTACACGAATACAGAGGAAAGTATTCGTCCCTGAATACGAACACGAATATTTTTCTAATAATAACGTTATTGAAGGATAATTCTGTTGCAAATAATTGTAACAAAAGCAAATAATTCTGTAACAAAAGCAAAAACTTGAAAATAAATATTTTGCGCGATACGAGGAAATAAACTTTAAAGGTTCTTCTTTCAAACTTTTAATTCGCGTTATCATTTTAAAAAAAAGAGTTGCAACTTTCGAGGCTGATATTTGTACAGTAGACTTTTGTAAAGATAAACATTCGTTGATAGAATTCGGTATTCCAAGGTTATTCGTAAAGTATTCAGGGAATATAAATGTACCAAGAAATTATTTGAATAAAAATATTTCACATCGGACATTATTATATTCGAATGTACAGTACTGGCGTTCAAATACGTGCAACATACATACAACATGTATGGGATATATACACCTTTGGTTAACCTCTGGTTTGTTCCGCCCGAATTGGAATTGTTCATTCTTACGAAGGTCAAGCTTTTCATTCCACCATAGACCTACAGTTTAACGTGGAATCTGATCCACGCCTCACCAGCAGCCCAGCGTCTTAACCAGGAGGCTACCCAGGGTACCCATTTATCTACCAATCAATTTCTTTGTGTAGAAGGATGAACAGCTAAGTTTTGCTGGGCGCCGGCTGCCGTCACCGGGTCTCGATCCCGGGGCCGATGGATTCGTAGTCA
Organism: Bathynomus jamesi; assembly: GCA_023014485.1. Lineage (NCBI taxonomy): Eukaryota > Metazoa > Arthropoda > Malacostraca > Isopoda > Cirolanidae > Bathynomus > Bathynomus jamesi. Next base: position 471,750 of record JAJOZX010002656.1, on the reverse strand, counting down.
GCGATGCTAATCACTACACCACTGAGGCATATATATATATATATATATATATATATATATATATATATATATTAGGGTGATTCAAAAAAATCAGGTTTTTTTTTTTTTAATTGTTCAACCTGTATTTTTGTTCCCTATGACAAAAAAGTAGTGTATGCCAAATTTGGTGAATTTTAAATAAAATTTACTATGTGCTACCAGGCGTCAAATTTTCCCTCTTTTTCAATTTGTTTTTACAACTTATGATTTTGTTTAATTGTTTATATTCAGAATTTTTAATTAATGGTTTATATACTAGCTTGCTTTTAATTGTTGCTTGGAACTCGTAATTTTGATACCAATTAATCGATTATGGAAGCTAGGCCTAACTCACCATCACCCAGTTGCTCATTTGGGAGAAGTTCTACAAGAAAAGAAACTGAAGTATGGCTAATTGGGCAGCCCTCTGCAGTACTAAAAACATCTGTATTACCATCAGAGAAGGAAATGATGGCCCTCTTCATGCACTACAGAAATATTAAAAAGCAAGACATTAGAGAATCATGCTGCTCTACTGCAGATGATGTGCTAGCAGTTTGGAAAAAAGCAGGAATACCAGCAAAACAAAGAATACATGTAGTAGATAAATTCAAGGAATACTGAAGGAATGACAGCTGCTTAAGAAAAACAAAGCAAACAAATTGAAAAGATCACAAAATTTAAATAATAAAGAAGAAAAATGGAAAGATAAACTGGAAAACTTATTTGACATTGCTCATGAGAATGCTATGCAGCTTATAAAAATAGAAGATGATAAGAAATTCTTGAAAATGCAACGTGAGAAAGGACGTCATGGAAAAATGAGTACCATTGATAAGGCTGTTGCTAAAAAAGAGCAAAGAGCAGCAGAAAAGCAACAACGTTATGAAAAGAGGAAAGCAGAAGAAGAGATCAAAAGAAAGAAGAATGAAGAGGCTGTCATACTCACCAGTACATAATCAGAAGAGAGTAAAAGTGATGAATCTGGTTTCTGTGCTGCACAACCTTCAACATGGAAAAGTAAGGTTGGCAAACGTAGAAAATTGTTTGATGATAAATTATTAGGAAGTCTTGATGTTGCAAAATTGAGTGACAGAAATGCGTCTCTTTTTAATGCAAACAATTAGACATCGCTTGAATGGGACATCTGCGAACAAATAAAATGCATGTGTTTCAATACAACGGCAGCCAATACTGGTCCTAGAAATGGTGCAGCTATTCTTCTAGAACAAAAATTCGACAAAGATTTATTGTGGCTGGCATGTCGACACCATATATTTGAAATTATGCTGGAAGCTGTTCTTTCAAAGTCTTTATCACCATCTTCTGGCCCAGATATAGTCCTTTTTAAGAAGTTCAGAGAAAAATGGTCAAGCATTAATAAGGAGGACTACGAAACAGCATTATCAGATCCAGATATCTATGAAAATATTCATGACATCAAAGATGACATAATTATATTTGCAACAAATCAACTACATACATTCCAACCAAGAGACGATTACCTAGAACTATTGCAGTTAACAATTATTTTTTTGGGAGGTGAACCAAAAGGTGGAATCAAATTTAAACATCCAGCGGGACTTCATCGGGCTAGGTGGATGGCCAAAATTACATATTCATTAAAAAATTTTATGTTCAAATCTCAGTTCAAAATTTCAGTAAAAGACAAAAAAGGACTAAAAGACATCTGTCTATTTGCTACTCGGTTATATGTAAAGGCATGGTTTACAGCTTCTGTGCCATCTTGCGCTCCTCGTCTTGCTCTGGAATTATTACAGAATCTTGTAGTCTACAAACAAATAAATGACACAATTGCATTTGTTGCTATTAAAAAACTGTTAGGTCACCTCTGGTACCTATCAGAAGAACTGGTAGCCTTAGCCTTTTCTGATGATGAAGTGCCTACTGAAACGAAAAACAAAATTGTAAAGGCCTTGCAAAATACAACAGAAACGAAGAAATTAGAAGATTTTGTCATCAAATACTCAGATTCTTTACAATAACAGAATTTAGTTCAAAATTTTTACTCAAAGATGTTAAAGAATAGCATAATGATGAAGAGTATAACTCCGCTAAGAAATCTATCAAACAGTGGAAAGTCGTGAATGATATAGCGGAAAGAGGAGTAAAATTAATGGATGAATATAATAAAATACTAACACATGATGAAGATCAAAAACAATTCTTGCTACAAGTAGTGAAAAACTACAGGGCTGTTTACCCTGATAGAAAGAAAGAAACATTGATGAAGTAAGGACAGCTAATGTCTCAAATATCATGCTAGTTTAATTATGCATGCTTGTGGTTATAGTAGGACCTACGGGGAGCTTTCCACATTAAAAAAAAGCAATGCGCCTTGTACTGTACCTCCTGGGTGGTGTGGAAAAATTTGACAATTTGAGTCGTTCTGTCAATTTTTAATGCTGTAGCAACCCTTAAAAATTTGCTAAAATATTTTAGGATAGTTGGTTTTATGCTGAAATGAACCATTTAAAGGGTTGAACACATTAAAATATTAAAAAAAAATTTTTACCCCCATATTTGAATCACCCAAATATATATATATATATATATATATATTGCAACCGAGAATAGAATACAAAGACAGAACAGGTCACCTCTTTAATAATTTAGAAATTTTGCATCTTGTCTGCAGTAATCCTTGCTCAAATGATTCTCACTGTAAACTCATAGATAGGTAGAGAAGCAGGAAGTCCTCTGATTAAATCTTACAACTATCATACTAAGATTATTCCTCGATGGAATGATTTTAGTGCCCTCCCTGAAGAGGGAATCGGAAGAAGCCTACGATTTGTGGTGCTTTCATGGTAGACCCAGATTAGGACCAGTGTACATGAATATGTGACCAATCTGACCATGGTATAATAGCACATAAAATTAAATATATGGGAATAACAGGCAAAGTGGGAAAATGGATCTACAACTTCCTTAGAGATCGTCTGCAGGTCGTCAAAATTCAAGGTATATCATCATCAGAATCTGAAGTACGCAGCTCAGTACTACAAGGGACAGTACTGGCCCCACTCTTGTTCATTATCATGCTAACAGAGACAGCGGAGCAAACAGCAACAGTATAGTAACATCCTTTGCAGACGATACAAAGATCAGCAGAAAAATCAGCGATGTACATGACGTGGAGGCCTTGCAGAGGGACACGAACAAAATATACAAATGGTCAGAAGACGTCATTCAACGCCGAGAAATTTCAGCTCTTGAGATATGGTAGAAAAGAAGAACTTAAACAGACTGCATATTATGCTCCAGATACACAGGAAATTCAGAGAAGCACGAAAGCGATTGATCTCTGGATAATAATGACAGATGCGAAATTCGAAACACAATCAGATAGCGATAAATAAAGCAAAAAGAGTCGCCGGCCAGGTACTAAGAACGTTCAAGAGAAGGGACAGGACAGTAATGATTCCCCTGCTAAAAACGCTGATTATACCAAAACTTGAATACTGCTCAGTTTTGACGTCCCCATATAAAAAGGAAGGAACTAATAAACTACAAGAAACGCAATGGCATTTCACAGCCAAGATTGATGGCTGCAAAGAACTCAACTACTGGGAAAGACTACGTAAACTAAATCTGTACTCACTGGAAAGAAGAGAGGTACATCATAATCTACATATGGAAAATGATCGAAAAACTGGTACCAAACCTAAAACTAAACCCAATTACCATTCAAAAACACTGGAAAATAGGAAAGGCAGAATGTGTAGTGTTCCCAAATTAAAGGCCCGACAAGAGACCTCCTCAACCCTGAAGGAAAATAGCTTGGTTGTCAGGGGGCCAAGGCTTTTCAACCAGCTTCCTAAGGACCTCAGGAACGTAACGGGGTTCAAAGTTGAAGTCTTCAAGAAAAGACTGGATGCCTAGCTCAGGACAGTACCAGATGAGCCGGGCGTGCCTGGCTATGTACGGTGGAGAGCGCAAGAAAGCAACTCGCTCCTCCACCAGGCCAGACCTCGAGGCGGGGCCACCAGTTTGACCTCCGTGTGAAGAGACCAACACACGAAACAACAAGGTTCATAAGTATAAGATGGCCATAAGGCGATGTAAACAGGAAGAAGAGTCTATTCGAGCATCAAAAGCCTGTGAAGCCCACATAAATAACAATAATAAGTTTTGGAAATTTGTTAAGAATCAAACGGGTTAAGTGTCCTCCCTCCGACAATCGATGGGGTGTCGAGGGAGGATGAAATTGCAAAGCTGTGGAAAAACCACCAATCAAGCATTCTTAACAGTGTCAATTGGGATAATCTTAAGATAGATTGCAGCGAAACGCCTGTGGGAGGGACAAGGGAAAATACTTTGCTATCATTTCCTGAGGTAGAGGTTAATTAAAGAGTTAGACTGGTTCTGCGTCAGGGGTAGATGACCTATCGAATGAGCACTTAAAATATTCCAATGACGTGGTATGTCTGCATATATCATTGTTCTTATCAGCCATGCTTGCTCAATGCTCATAGCTATATCCCTGCAGAGTTCATGAGGGTATATATCTTCCTCCTGGTCAAAAATAAGTATGGAGACATTCTAGACTTGTGTGTCTACGTACTTAAAGAAATATCTAAATACACTGACAGTAATTTAACTATTTATAGCTGTTTCCTAGATATAAGTAAGGCATATGATAGAGCGAACCACAATATTTCATTTAAAAAACGAAGACAGGAAGGTTCCCATGTACATATTAAATTTATTGAAATTTTGATATTTCCACCAATCTTTTACCGTTAGGTGGGGGCAATGTACTATCCGAATGTTTTGGCTCCTCTTACGGGGTAAGACAAGGCTCCTTGCTCTCTCCTATGCTGTTTAATGTGTACTTTGACGGATTAATTGATTCACTTAATGAGGCAACAGTGGGATGTTGTATAGATAACACTAAGATAAATAACTTAGTTTATGCCGATGATATGGTGTTAATATGCGTCTCTGTTAAAGGTCTGGATCGGCTACTAAAAGTCTGCGAAGTGTATTCGCAGAAACGTGATATTCTTTTTAATGTTACAAAAACTAAGGTTATGCAATTTCATTCTAAAAGCTGCAATCAGCCAGCTGATATTAGGTTTAAAATAAAAGGTGAAGTAATTGAGGAAGTACAAGAGTTTAAGTATTTGGGTCAAACTATCACCAGCTCCTTGAGTGATGACTCAGATATAAGAAAACCTCGAAGCCTTTGTGCTAAAGCGAATATGACTATAAGGAACTTCCGGTTTTGTACAAGTGAAGCTAAAGACATTCTCTTTCGTACTTTCTGCAGTAATATATACGGACAGTAACTCTGGGTAAGTTATAAAAAAGGTTCTGGCAGAGCCCTAAATTTGTTGTATAACAGGTCTTTTAGACTTAAATAAACATTTGCGAAGCTGATCATATCGATCAGCTTCGCAAGTGTTTGCTACCCGCAGTGTCCCGAGCTTCCCAGAAGTAACAAGACGTGCTCAATACAGTCTAATGCAAAGAATTAAAAAATCAACCAACCCGATTATCCAAGCTATCCATGAGTCCTGCCGTTTATCCTCTAAGGCTCTAAGCTATGGAATTCTTAGTACGAAAACGTCTGTCTGTAGCTCCACTTAATCGACATTACTGTATTATTTCTAATCAATTGTGTATATTTCTATCGTTAGTATGTGAACTGTCATTTTATTAAAAATAATTGTCATATGGACTAGTCTGCCAATAAACCTTTTCATTTATATATATATATATATATATATATATATATATATATATATATATATATGTGTGTGTGTGTGATGAATAAAACCACGAAGGAAAGGAAACACAGAATGGTGCTCAAGCGCTTTCGTCTAATGACATCCTCAGGAACACTGAAGTACATAAAGGGTTACAGCCTATATATAGGTTACAGAAAAACAAAAACTATACATATATATATAGTAAAAAATAGCCCTACCAATAATTCAGGCATTATCTATAAAATTGGTTGTAAACAATGTGATTCCTTTTACATAGGTCAGACGGGAAAGGATTTGCACACACGTATAAAACAGCATCAATATTCCGTTAGAACAGGACAATCGTCCAGTGCCCTTTTTATCCATTTGTCAGTTATATCCCACTGTATTGATTGGAATAATGCTTCAGTTTTATTTCACTCTAGCAACATTGTTAAGAAATATTCTTGAGTCTGCCATTATCCAACTCACAAATAACTTCAACATAAGCAAAGGTCTTTTTCAACTCTATCCTGTTGTTTTGAATTCCTTCAAAACAGATTTAGATAAGAAGGGTAGAACGCTAAATCTTTGGTAAACTTGTATGCTACTCAAATAACTTCTTTAGGTTCGATGTATATAAAAAAAAAAAAGGGCAAAGTGCTAAAACCCGGGCAGATTTCCAGTATAATTTTTTTTTTCTATAACATTGGTTGGAAACAATTAATTTGATCTTGTGCTAAAAATCGGTAGCTTTTCCTTACAAATTTGTATGCTCCTCTCACAATCCTTTAATGTTTAATAATTTTTTATTTTTTTTTCTCTCCGTTTATTGTATATATATATATATATGTATGTGTATAGTTTTTTTTTTGTTTTTCTGTAACCTATATATAGGCTGTAACCCTTTATGTACTTCAGTGTTCCTGAGGATGTCATTAGACGAAAGCGCTTGAGCACCATTCTGTGTTTCCTTTCCTTCGTGGTTATTCATCATAAATATTTTTCACATGTTACTTTCGTGAAATAATTTATATATATATATATATATATATACACACAGGGTGTTTGAAAACTTTCTCTACAAATTGTAATGGGGGATAGGCAACACCAAGACAAACCCTTTTCGTCTATAAGTGTATGTCCGCTGACGTCACCATTCGGCGCGAGAGGGCACCGCTGCAATTGGCTAAAAGGTGAAGTGGGCTAGACTCGCGTTTGCCGCGGGCATTCTTAAATCGGACGTAGTACGCGTAACATGGAGCGCTCCACGACTGCTGAGATGGCTGACATGCATATGGTGTATGGGGCTGCCAATGGAAACGGAAGAGCTGCTGTGAGGTTGTACCGACAGCGCTTCCCAAACAGACGTGTGCCAAACCACCAAACGTTTGCGCATTTGCATCGGCGACTGCGAGAAACTGGAACATTCCATGCAAATATGCGTGACACTGGTCGGGAGAGAAACGTGCGCACTCCTGACATGGAAGAAGAAATCCTACGGCGATTTGAGGACAGTCCAAGCGCAAGCACGCGAGGTGTTGCACGTATCCTCGGTGTGAACCACGACCTGGTCTGGAGAGTGTTGCACGAGCAGCAGTTACATCCGTTTCATCGTCAGAGAGTCCAGGCATTACAACCTCGGGATTACCCTCTTCGTGTGGAATTCGCACGCTGGTTTCTGCAGCAGACAGCGGTGTAGCCTAATTTTCCGGCTTATGTGCTGTTCTCAGATGAGGCATGTTTCACACGTGAGGGTGTGTTTAACATGCACAATTCTCACGTATGGGCGCACGCAAATCCACATGCTACACGGGTGCATGCTCATCAAGAACGGTTCGCAGTCAATGTTTGGGCGGGTATCGTCCATGGCAAGTGATTGGGCCGTACCTGCTGCCTGCCCGACTCGACGGGCGGGTTTATCGGATATTTCTTGAAGAAACGTTGCCGGAACTGCTGGAAGATGTTCCCGTGGCTATTCGTAGACGAATGTGGTTTCAACACGACGGGGCCCCAGCACACTCCAGCAACGATGTGCGGGATTATCTGAACGCCACTTTTGGGGACCGATGGATAGGCCGGGGTGGGCCGTAGCCTGGCCACCGAGATCGCCCGATTTAACATGCCTCGATTTCTTCCTTTGGCACACGTCTGTTTGGGAAGCGCTGTCGGTACAACCTCACAGCAGCTCTTCCGTTTCCATTGGCAGCCCCATACACCATATGCATGTCAGCCATCTCAGCAGTCGTGAAGCGCTCCATGTTACGCGTACTACGTCCTATTTAAGAATGCCCGCGGCAAACGCGAGTCTAGCCCACTTCACCTTTTAGCCAATTGCAGCGGTGCCCTCTCGCGCCGAATGGTGACGTCAGCGGACATACACTTATAGACGAAAAGGGTTTGTCTTGGTGTTGCCTATCCCCCATTACAATTTGTACAGAAAGTTTTCAAACCCTGTATATATATATATTAGGCCGTGTCGAAATTTTTTATTTCTTAGGTACATAGTGTGAGGTGGTTCAATCAATCATAGTAACACCCTGGTAGAATATTTTGAATTCTGAGACCCCCCCCCCCCCTACCGGTTTGTTTTTTCAGAAAATTCATAAAATTCGAGATAATTTGATTTATTTCGAAATTTTTTTATTACCAAAGTTCGCTTATAAAAGTTATTTATTTTTTAATGAAAAAAAATTTAAAAAATACAAAAATGCATGAAAAAAAATTTAATACGTAAATTTTTAGCTACTATTGGTAGAGATTTAGAAATTAAGAGAAATTCAATAAAATTTTTGACCTAAAACTGTTTGTTTTTTAATTCCTTCCATTGACCTTTCCACTCAAAAGTAGGCAGTTCTTTTCTAGACTCTAAAGTATTTAAAATAAATTTATGCCGATTAATATAACCAATTCTTTCCTGGCTAGATTTAGTTACTAAGTTCACACCCCATTCAACGCTTTGGCTGTGACATGGAAAATCTAGTATTTCTAGAGGTTTAGTTCTAATCTGAAGCAATTGCTCATTCTGAAGTTTTGGCTAAATTTTCATAGGTATATCTATTTTGAAAATTTTCTATTAATTCTAAGCCTTCTTCATAATCTGTTTTGAAAATCGACGACATCATTTTCATTATCTTCTATCACTTCTGATGATGCAAATTCCCTTGCTTCTCTTAATTTTTCTTTTGATTTCTTTTCCCTTTCCTGTGCGTTTTGGATTTTGCCCAACTTTCTCAAATTACTTGTAGTTTTTTATCAATTTTTCCTAACTGGTTTTTTTTCTTTCTCTTTGACCAATAAAAACTTCCCATTCTGTAATAGGTATTTTATGTTCACACCTACAAATTTTTCAATCCCTTATGCCTTTATCATAACAGTGGCACGGAGATATGTCAAACATCTCGTCATATTTCTTTAATTTTTCATAATATTTTTCATTTCTTTTTATCATAGGGCATTTAGTTAACTTATCAGCATCTTCTATAAGTCTAGTAACTCTAACATAAATTCCCTTTGTATCAATTGTTGGGAAAGAAAATTTTTGCCAAATTTCTTTTATATCTTGAACAACTATTTTTATAGCAATCATTTTTATTTATTTTACCCTGTGCTTTAGATTCTTCCTCTCTAACAATAAAATGGAAGTGCCTTACATCATCAGCTTTTGATGGCGTCATGGCAAATGAAAATTTTGCTCGATATCCGAAGGCTGCATTGTGGCTTCTTTTTCTAGTAGCCATAATTGAATTTAATAAGATTTTAACTCTTTTATTTATTAGTGATATTTAAAATTAAATAACATATTTTAATAAACTTTTAACATTCTAGGTACCTAAATAGGAATCTGGAGAGAAAAAACAAAAATAATGTAATATTAGGTCTTATATCCGGTGCTATGAGTCAGCACCGGATTCAAGACCCTACCTCCCGATCGCAAAAAAAGTTGGGGAATGGTCTATTCTGATGTAATTCGTGCCGGGGAACTCGATTTTGGCCACCCGAAAGCAAAAAAATTAATATTTAGGGTCGATTTTTACGATTTTCAATTTTTGGCCTATTTCCCTTACAAATTCATATGGAAAAAAGTGAGTATCGGTAGGGGGGGTTAGCGAAGGTCCCACAGCCTTGATTTTTGGTGTGGATACTACTATTACAAAATGATCAACCTCACAATATGTACCTAAGCAAAATCTTGACCTTGACCCCTTTTCGACCCGGCCTAATATATATATATATATATAATATATATATATATATATATATATATATACAGGGTGTCCCATAAGTCCGGCATCATAGGAAAAAAAATTAAAAAAGGCAAAACAAAAGCTTTTATTTACAGAACGTGCTCAATATGTCCACCATTGTTTTCAATACACAAATTCAGACGTGATACCCAGTCAGCAAGCACACGGTGAATGATGTCAGGAGTAATGGTGTTACATGTCCCAATAATGCGCTGCCGCAAATGTTCAACACTCCTAATTTTCTCGGCGTATAGCAGCGCTTTCAATTGGCCCCAGAGATAAAAATCTAGTGGCGTGAGATCCGGGCTTCTAGCTGGCCATTCCACAGGCCCTCGACGTCCTATCCAATGACCGGGGAATTGTTGGTACAGGTATTCCCTTACTTGGGTGCTGTAATGTGCAGGAGAGCCGTCTTGCTGGAACCATGTTGGGAAATTTCCTTCTTCGTTCAAGACACTGGGAAATGCTGCTTCCTTCAGCACACGTAGGTAGGTGCGTCCAGTGACATGTTCATCGAAAAAGAGGGGCCTATGATGCGATCCTTCCAAATGCCACCCCATACCATCACCCCAGATGCACCTAGTTCCTTTGAAGAGGTATACCAGTGAGGGTTGTTTTGAGACCAGTAGCGGGTGTTCTGTCGATTTACCTCACCATTTCCATAAAAAAACAGCCTCGTCACTGAACAGAATGGTGGACGGGAAATTGGCATCCCGAGCATATTGTTCCGTAGCCCATTCACAAAATTCCATCTGCCGGTCGGGATCATCATCTTCGCTTAATTTCTGTAGGATCTGAAGTTTATATGGATGCCATTTGTGAGCCTGAAGAATGCGATGGATGCTACTTTTCGACACTCCTGTCTCGGCGGACAATCGCCGAAGAGACTTATTGGGACTTCTGTTAAAATGACCCAGGATAGCAGTCGCTGTATCATCGTCAGTGGACCTTCTTGAAGGTCCACTGTGTGGTTTATCTTCTATGGATCCTGTTTCCTTAAACTTTGCAAAAAGTATGCTAACACAACTCTGTATTGGCTCGCGGTCTGGATGCAGTCTGTTAAATTCAGCAGCGGCCTCTCTCTGACTCCGATTTCCTATGAGTAGAATTATCTGGATTCGTTCTTCCTTTCTCACAGACATTATGGCCTGTAGAAAGAGAAAAATATGAATTATGGTTTGTAGAAATAGAAAAATATGAATTTCTCCTATGATGCCGGACTTATGGGACACCCTGTATGTATGTATATATATATATATATATATGCAGAGAAATCACAAAGCAACACGTGACCTTCTTAATAAGCAAAGAACCACAGGAAAAAAAAAAAAAAAAAAACGAAGTCCGAGCGCTTTCGTGATATATTCACATCTTCACATTTCTTGTCCCTGAAGATGTGAATATACATACGTATATTCACATCTTCAGGGACAAGAAATAAATGTGAATATATCACGAAAGCGCTAGGACTTCGTGTTTCCTTTTCTTTTTCCCTGTGGTTCTTTGCTTATTAAAAAGATCGTGTTGCTTTGTGATTTCTGTATATGTATGTATATATCGGGTGGGCAAAAAAAAAAAGAGGGAGACCTCTAACTTCTACTGTAAAATCCAAAGTTATGGTCAGATTTCAATATTTTTTTCACACCGCACAACTAAGTAAATTTCGTATTCGGTGACCAGATTTCAAAGAAAACTGGTGAAAATTACAAATTTATTGAACATTTCTTTATGCCACTGGAAATTCTCCATTACACTATTACTGCATTGTTGGGTCGGCAAAAAAAAAAAAAAAAAAAGGAAGACCTTTTAAATCCTTCATATATCGGCAAATACGGTACATACTGTAGAACCATGAAATTTTAGTATGTTAGTACTAAGTAATTTTATTTTTGTATGCCATTTTTCAGCATTTTAACTGAGAAATTGGATTTATGGCGAATATTCCTGAAAAATCTTGCTAATCATAGGTTCAAGTTGATAATTAAAGATTTTAATTAATTTAAGCCAACTGCAGGAGGTTTGGACAAGCTTCTCAAGAAAATCGATAAAACAGGACATATCAAAAGAATACCAGGTAGCGGTATTAAATTTGGCAACCAAACAGTCCTGATTTAAATCCTGTCGATTACGGCCTTTGGGAAAATTTGTCACGCGAGAATTTATCGGGTCAAATTAAGAAATGTCGCTCATTTACGACAGCTTCTTCTGGAAAAAATGGGATGAGCTACCACGAGAACAAATCAATAAAACCATAGATGAGTTCCGTCCTAGACTGAAAAGGTTGTAGAAGTTCGTGGTAAACATATCGAGCAGTTTTTTAACAGCAAGGTAGCACCATATGTGAGTACTTTGTAACTTTTTATCTGCACATACAATGCAGTTGTAGTGTAAATGGAGAATTTCCAGTGGCATAAAGAAATGTTCAATAAATCCATAATTTTCCTGAGTTTTCTTTGAAATTCGCTCACCGTATAGGAAATTTACTTAGTTGTGGGGTGTGAAAAAATATTGAAATCTGACCATAACTTTGGATTTTACAGCCAAAGTTCGAGATCTCCTTCCCCCCCCCACCATATATATATATATATATATATAATTATATATATACAATGCGCACATTTAAGGTAATAGCTTTTTATTATTTTTCAAAACCTTTTGTTTTTACAATTTGTTAATATTTTCTTTGGTTTTACATTTTTAACTTATTTGGATGAGATAAAATCAAGAGAAAACATTTATTTAATTTTTTTTCAATCTAAAAATTGTTCTAATATATGTTAATACATACATTACCCAACAGCTGTACTAAAATATATTACCGAACTTCACACACTCGAATATATATATATATATATATATATATATATATATATATATATATATATATATAATATATATATATATATATACAGTAGGGTGACAATAAAAATCGAAAGTTGGAGTTTTTTATTGGCCATTTGTTCAATGCTGCTACTACATGAGAAAACAATGTACTGTAAATATTAGGTCATTCAGATAATATTTAGGGTGTCTCAAGTGAGGTAAATAATTCTCCTTATAACACAAATTAATTGTTCATTACCTAGTAAAAATAAATTAATATTTTTTTTAATTAATGTAAATAAACGTTAGTTTTAGTTCATAAAGTTTAAGTGCAGGCTACTCCAATCGTAATAAGTAATTAAAAAAAATATTAATGAATAAGGAGAATTATTTACCTCACTTGAGACACCCTTAAATATTATCTGAATGACCTAATATTTACAGGACATTGTTTTCTCATGCACTAGCAGCATTGAACAAATGGCCAATAAAAACTCCAACTTTCGATTTTTATTGTCACCCTAGTAGGGTGACAATAAAAATCGAAAGTTGGAGTTTTTTATTGGCCATTTGTTCAATGCTGCTACTAGATGAGAAAACAATGTACTGTAAATACTAGGTCATTCAGATAATATTTAAGGGTGTCTCAAGTGAGGTAAATAATTCTCCTTATTCATTAATATTTTTTTTAATTACTTATTACGATTGGAGTACGCCTGCACTTAAACTTTATGAACTAAAACTAACGTTTATTTACATTAATTAAAAAAAATATTAATTTATTTTTACTAGGTAATGAACAATTAATTTGTGTTATAAGGAGAATTATTTACCTCACTTGAGACACCCTTAAATATTATCTGAATGACCTAATATTTACAGTACATTGTTTTCTCATGTAGTAGCAGCATTGAACAAATGGCCAATAAAAAACTCCAACTTTCGATTTTTATTGTCACCCTAATATACAGGGTGTACGTAAAGTCAGGATCTATTTTTGTGAAGCACTTGGAAATTATATGGAATTCAATGATAAAGTGGTAACATTTATTAAATAATTAAGAGTAGGATTCGAAGTGACGCCCATCAGTATCCCCGCACAGCTGAAATCGTTCCGCAGCATTTCTAAACACATTCTGGAGCATTTGCGGGGTTATGTTATCTGCAGCAGTTTGTATACGTGTACGTAAGTTTTCAAGACTCGTAATCTTCGTCTGATAGACGTCCGATTTGATGAAGCCCAATGCAAAGAAATCTAAAGGGGTTAAATCTGGTGATCTCGCTGGCCAAGGTCTGTTGCTTCCGCGTCCGATCCAGCTATTTGGAAAACGTCCATTTAGATAATCCTAACAATTTTGGCATAGTGACAAGGAACACCATCATGTTAATAGACGACGGTACTAACAATCCTATCCCCGTCGTCTATCAACATGATGGTGCTCCTTGTCACTATGCCAAAATTGTTCAGGATTATCTAAATGGACGTTTTCCAAATCGCTGGATCGGACGCGGAAGCAACAGACCTTGGCCAGCGAGATCACCAGATTTAACCCCTTTAGATTTCTTTGCATGGGCTTTATCGAGTCGCACGTCTATCAGACGAAGATTACGAGTCTTGAAAACTTACGTATACAAACTGCTGCAGATAACATAACCCCGCAAATGCTCCAGAATGTGTTTAGAAATGCTGCGGAACGATTTGAGCTGTGCAGGGATACTGATGCGCGTCACGTCGAATCCTACCCTTAATTATTTAATAAATGTTACCACTTTATCATTTTATGATTGAATTCCATATAATTTCCAAGTGCTTCACAAAAATAGATCCTGACTTTATGTACACCCTATATATATATTATATATATATTATATATATATATATATATATATATATATATATATAATGGTTACGTGTTTCGATCGGAGTCCGAATAAAAGCGGTACCCTATTACAGTAAAAATTCTGCAGTTAATCAGTTTTAAACGGTGCCGATATTGTGAGTTAATTGATAGTGCATAGTGGTATTTCTTTTTAAAAAGTGAAAATCGCGGCATGTATCAAAAGTAAATAAAAACGAAGCGAATTAATCTATACAGCATTTTTCCGAGTTTTCTTGTGAAGAAAATTAGCTGCCTATCGAAATTCCTACAAATCCCCCCACCCATCATTATCCCCGCAGCCACAGTCGCGAGCACCAATCAGTGAAGTATACAGCGTGCCACATCCCCCATCCCCCGGAGTAACGGAGAATACTTTCCCTCACTCAGTTTGAGTCAACCCCCACCAATACTTATAATACCCTTTTTGAGTTAATTTTGTGCACCAGCGGCTACCCTCATCAGTAACATGAAATGGTAAATAAATTCCTGCAACTCTGTGGTATCTGCAATGATGCAACAAATGAGACAAAGGCGATGAGGTGCGATCTTTGTCAGCTGCTTTTTTATTTTAGATGCCTAGAATGGGTAGATGAAAAAATCTCTTATAACGAACACGAAGCAACTTAATGGGATAAAATTTTTCTGCGAAAACTGCATGACCGAAATAAACTTATGGTATTTAAAGTAGAAAGAGACTACGAAAAGAAAATGAAAGTGGGAATATAGAACAGAGGAAAATAGAAGAAACGAAGAAAGGCGAAGTAGAAAAAAAATCAAATACCGTCATACAACGAGGCCGAAACCATGCAGGCGAAAGAGTATAAAGACAATGTATCGTTGCCGAAACTATGTTAACACAAATAGGAAAAGACAAGAGTGCAATCAAGAAAATGGAGTGAAACTGCCCCCAATAAGGAGCAAAAAACAAAGGCCACGAGTAAATATGGGGAAGGAATTATATGCAGATATTATATAAAAAATAATTGCAGATTTAAAAGAGGACAATATATATGAACATCCCCCAATATGCAATTTCTTCTAATAATGGTCATTGTAAATTTGGAGACAGATGCAAATTCTACCACCCGACACTGCAGGACTTACGCAAAATATGGAACCTGCAAATACGGGAAAAAAATGCTACTATCAACATCTCCCGACGAACCGAAGGACAAAGTTTAAATGATAATAGGAATAACAATAGGAACACAATAAGCGAACAAAAAAAGTTTTCAACATCGCAGACACGATACGGCTGCTAAATGTCATCCAACGCATGCAGTTGACACAGCTGGAAACCCCCGAGCCAAACCGCTTCCGGGCAAAAGCTACCAGAACAGGTAGCGGAAACGGATCTCTCTCGGAAGACCATAGGGCAACAAAACAAGCGATACTGAAGGAAAACGAATTTGAAATGCACAAGGGCAACGAAAAACAAAAACGTAAATATTTCCTGGCTAATATTCAAGGAATAAGACCAACCAAAACAACAAAAAACAAAAGGGCGGACGTCGCATGCCTCACAGAAACTCATCTTAAGGATTGCCAAGGAAATTGTGAAAACTGCGACATTGTATTGATAAGAAAGAGACAAATATAGAGGGCTTCAACTTACTAAGAGCAGATAGAACAAGACGTAAAGGCTGTGCTGTGCTATATATGTACATCAAGGTCATATGACAGAGACGATAATAAGTAAATCAAACAGCTTTGTGGAACTCCTAGCAGTGAAAATAGAAAAATTAAACGTGATACTAGTCATCTATAGACCTCCAAACACCCCAACGAAAAATTCTCGGAGGCCATTGATGATATCAGAAAGCTAATAAAGGCATAAACCCTCCCTCCATCCCCAATATAATGATCTGCGGGACTTTAACTTCCCATTTATAAAATACAAAAAGGTGGATAGAATATATATATACACCAGGACAAGGGGGACACAAGAGAAGACCAGGAGCAAGCAAAAATGTTGATGGCTCTCATGCTGACACAGGAGATAACAGAAAATACCAGAAAAAATAACTGCCTAGATCTGGTATTCACGAATAACACGAACTTGATTGCTGATATAAAAATAACCCCAACCATTATCTCAGACCACAACTTAATCGAGATATCAACAAATATGACGACAACATTAAAAGACAATACACATATTGAGGAAAGAAGAAAATTTGGGGCCTTTAACTTAAACTCCAAGACTATAAATTGGGAAGCAATCAGATCGCACATGGCCCAAATAGTGGAGAACAGTTTTAGAGAATAAAACAACTGAAGAAATGCTCACAACCTTGGAAGAAAAAACGTTGAGAATTTTAGAAAAATATGCTCTGAAATCACAGCCAAAAGGAAAGAGGAACTGGCTAGAGGCAAAAGAGAAGAATATTCCGCAAAAGAAAAAGGAGGCGAAGTTAGCCAACTGCGGAGATAATGCCAGGAAAGTAATAAGAAAATCTGGAGGGTATCGATAGGGAAATACAAGCCCTGATTAAGGACCATACAGAGAGGGAAGACGAAAAGGCGTTAGAAGTAATAAAGGAAAGTTATCCAAAATACTTCTATAGCTATGCGAAAAGGAAAACAAAAATGCGCGCCGCTACTAGGCCCTTAAGGAAGAGAAATAATGAACTAACCGACGATCCAAAAGAAATATCTGTAATATTGAGAGCCCAGTATGAATCAATTTTTAGTACCCCAAAAAGTGACAAAGCGATACCTGAAATAGATGCATTCTTTGAAGAGAAATTGTAAGGAGAGTGTATAACACCGATTTTACCCCAGAAGATGAAGCGAGAGCTACAGGACAAGTGAAATCCCATTCAGCTGCAGGTCCAAACAATTGGAACGCATTATTGATTAAAAACTGTAAAAATGAAATAGCTACACCTTTATATTGGATATGGAGAAGATCCCTAGACACTCGGGAAATACCGAGCATCTTGAAAAGAGCAAACATTGTCCCTACATATAAAGGAGGTGACAGATCTCAAGCAAAGAACTATAGATCAGTGTCATTGACGTCCCACCTCACCAAAGTATTTGAAAGAATAGTTAGAGAAAATTTATGATTTCTTGGAGACGCTGGAAAGATTCGACAAAAATCGGAACGGATTCCGATCAGGTAGATCATGCCTAATCACAACTAATAGAACACTACAACAATATCCTAGATGCACTTGAAGGCAATGACAACTACGATGTCATATACACGTATTTTGCTAAAGCTTTCGACAAATGTGATCACGGTATAATAGCACATAAAATGAAATGTGTGGGAAAATGGATCTGCAATTTCCTCAGAACGTCTGCAGGTCGTCAAAATTAAAGGTATATCATCGGAATCGGAAGTACGCAGCTCAGTACCACAAGGTAGAGTACTGGCCCCACTCTTGTTCATTATCATGCTAATAGACATAGACAGCGGAGTAAACAGCAACAGTATAGTAACATCCTTTGCAGACGATACAAAGATCAGCAGAAAAATCAGCGATATAAATGAAGTGGAGGCCTTGCAGAGGGACACGAACAAAATATACAAGTGGTCAGAAGAAAACATGACATTTAACACCGAGAAATTTCAGCTCTTGAGATATGGTAGAAAAGAAGAACATAAAAAGACTAAATATTATGCTCCAGATAGACAGGAAATTCAGAGAAGCACGAAAGCGATCGATCTGGGGGTAATAATGACCGATGATGCGAAATTCGAAGCACAAAATCAGATAGCGATAAATAAAGCAAAAAGAGTAGCGAGACAGGTACTAAGAATGTTCAAAAGACAAGACGGTAATGATTCCCCTGCTAAAAACACTGATTATACCAAAACTTGAATACTGCTCAGTTTTGACGTCCCCATATAAAAAATAGCAAGTTAGAAGAAACGCAGAGACATTTCACAGCCAAGATTGATGGCTGCAAAGAACTCAACTACTGGGAAAGACTAGGAAAACTAAATCTGTACTCCCTGGAAAGAAGAGAGGTACACCATAATCTACATCTGGAAAATGATCGAAAAACTGGTACAAAACCACAAACTAAACCCAATTACTATTCATGCAACACTGGAAAATAGGAAAGGCAGGATGTATAGTGTTCCAAAATTAAAGGCCCGACAAGGGACCTCCTCAACACTGAAGGAAAATAGCTTGGTTGTTAAGGGGCCAAGACTTTTTAACCAGCTTCCAAAGGACCTCAGAAACGTAACACGGGGTCAAAGTTGAAGTCTTCAAGAGAAGACTAGATGCCTGGCTCAGGACGGTACCAGATGAGCCGGATGTACTGGCTATGTATGGTGGAGAGCGCAAGAGAGCAACTCGCTCGTCCACCAAGCCAGACCTAGAGGCGGGGCCAACAGCTTGACCTTCGTGTGAAGAGACCAAGGCACGGAACAGCAACGAGGTTAACGAGGTATGCTTTTTAAAAGCAGAATTTTGCCTATTAATTTTAACCTTGTTTGGTACCGGTGATGTTTTAGACCTCTGGCCTAACAATTTGGAAGATGACTTATTACTTGGTAGGCTCAATAATTTAGTCCCATCTATTAAGTTCACTGTTGAAAAAGAAAATGATGGATGCTTATCTTTTCTGGATCTAAAAATCTGGAGATGCTAGAATCATTTCAAATTTGAAGTTTTTTGTAAGCCTACTAATAATAATTCGTATGTGCACTTTTATTCTGACCATCATCCCTCGATAAAATCTCTCTTCTCTGCTATGTTTCTTAGAGCATTGAGAGTTGTCAGTCCTGAATTTTTGGACTCCGAGTTCAATATGAATATTGGTACTAAATTATGTTATCCTATTTCATTTCTAGATAACTGCATCAGGAAAGCTAAGATTAGGTATTATAATAGTGTAACTGTAAAGGAATTTGAGCCTAAAAATATCCTTAGCCTACCTTACCATGTTAATTTTAAATACCTTCCGACTTTACTTAAAGCAATTGGTATCAACGTTGTCTTTAAGTATAATAATACTGTTAAATCACGCCCAATAAAGAATAGCCAGGATAATGCGGTTGGCTGTGTGTATTCGATCGGATGTACACAATGTAACTTAGTATATATAGGTCAAATGGGAAAAACGCTAGATATCAGGGTAAAACAGCATAAATATGCGTGTAGAGCAGCAAATAATTATAGTGCATTGTTTAACCATATGTACAGATGTAACCATAGTATCAAGTGGGATAGTTCTAAAGCGCTTGATAAAAACTCAAAAATAATTGAAAGGAATATTCTAGAATGTGCATTTATCCATTTTAAAAATGATTCCAATATCAGTGCGGGAATGTAAAAAATTGACAATATCCTGTTAAAATACCTTTTGCCTCTAATTAACTCTCGTTAATCATGTGCTAATTTTTTATTTTTCTGTCCCGTTGTACATATGTATATATTTTCGTAATCTCGCCTTCTCCTTTCATACCCTGACGAGGTGTACTTCTGAATACACGAAAGGCCTTGGAATCATTTTTCTTTTTTACCTGTGGGTTTGCGTCATTCATTCATTTCACGTGTTTAATTGTGAAAGTCATATATATATATATATATATATATATATATATATATATATATATATATATATATATATATATAATATATAACCACAAAAAGAGGATTTTTCTTTTGAAATAACATCGTCTGAGCGAATATTTGATATGCAAAATAATACTCAAATATCAGGTTCGGAAAATCACTATCTATCCTCTTCAATATATATATATATATTTTTTTTTTTTTTTTTTCATTGTAGTGGGTATAAAGGTTCGCTGTTATGTTTTGTAAAAACAAAAGGAAATGAATTGTAAAAGAAAACAAAACTCTCCCCCCCCCCTCGACAGAAAGATTCGACAACTTGGTTCGAATCATTATTGCTTGAGGGCTTTTGAGGAAGGGAGAATGAGAGGGTGTGTGTGTGTGTCTCTCTCTCTCTCTCTCTCTCTCTCTCTCTCTCTCTCTCTCTCTCTCTCTCTCTCTCTCTCTGCTAACGGATGCAACACCGAATAATGAATAATTTGGGCTATCCTTAATCGCCGTATGAGGAGAATCCCATGTCCTGAAACCGTGAATGGATATTATGTAGTGGTAGAGCGCAGTGACCCTGAAATAACTGTTTTCCAAACATTGCATTCAAATGCAAGGTTCTAACCGATGCTTTCCACGCCACATCGAACCTGATCCCAACCGGACGCAATTTAAAATTTATGATTAGTGTGTGTGTGTGTGTGTGTGTGTGTGTGTGTGTGTGTGTGTGTGTGTGACTACTTTTAATTATAGCTATGTAAATGCAGGTTTCTCTCTCTCTCTCTCTCTCTCTTGCACACACACACACACACATACATATATATATATTATATATATAATTAAAACTATACATAACCACAGTTTGTTTAAACTTCCCAACTAATTATATGCACTTCAAAAGAGGGTTGGAGCATTGTATCAGGAGTCCCATAATGTAGTGCGAGAGGCCTTCCAGTGAAGCTAAAGATAATGAGGAGAAAAGGCTTCACCTTGTCAAAATTTAAGTCTCCAACGGGATTCGAACAATATCCGCTCTTCAGCAACTCTTCCAGAGCACCATCTTTTCTGATATCTCTTCTATAGTACATTAGGGCAAATTACACTGGTATGCATATGAAATTTTTTTGTCTGCTGTGAGGGTTTTTTCAACTCATATTATATAATTCGACCATGCTGAATTCGAAAATGACATTGGTTTTCCTCAATCAGGTCAGGTTGTTTCTCTATTGGCCATTTATTATAAGTCCAATTTTATCCCCAAATTTATTGATTTTTTTAGCTTAAACACTGTAGATACGAGTAATATTATAAGAACACTCGTGAAAAATGAAAACATTGTGTGAATAAATACTTTTATTCATACAATGAATATGGAAAAAAGTTTATTGAGGAAGGAAGGAAGGAAGTTTTTTTGGCTTTTCGTCTGTGTTTTTCTTCGGACACGTCTCGCTTCAAACACCAGCAATAGTCCGCCAGCATATTGATATCCCAGTTTCCCTGGTACCTCTCTTCCATTATTTTGATATCTTGGTGAAATCGTTCACCCTGTTCCTCACTATAATCCCCGCAATTTTCAGGAAAATAGTCCAAGTGGGACCACAAAAAGTGCATTTTTATGGACATGCGCGACCCATGAGCTTTGAAAGCTTCCATCAAGTTTTCGACAACGGACTCGTATTCTGGACTTTACGCTTGCCAAGAAAATCAGTGACAACTGATTTGAATGCCTGCCAGGCATTCTTCTCAGTTGGAGTCATTGCGTTTTCGAACTGAGTATCCTTGATCAAAGTTCGAATTTGAGGACCATCAAAAACCCCAGCATTTAGTTTAGCATCAGATATATGAGGAAATTTACTCTCGAGATATCGGAATGCTGAACCCTCCTTATTCATTGATTTGATGAAATTTTTCATCAAGCCCAGCTTAATATGAAGTGGTGGGAGCAAAATCTTTGTTGGTGGTACAAGGGGCACTGAAACGACATTATGCGACCCAGGTTCAAAATTCTCTCTGGATGCCCATTCACGCTGTGCATAGTGCTTCTCATCCGCTCGGCTATCCCATTTGCAGAGGAAACATGGGTATTTCGTGTATCCCCCTTGCATTCCCAATACAAATGCCACAATCTGAAAAAAAATGAAAATATTTAAAGAATTTAGAGAATTTGTTCTATCAGATAAAAAAATCTATGCATTGGACTGTATCACTTCTGTGGGGAAGTTGTGTTCTTATACGCTCTCAAATAACCTTTGGAAACAACATAGTCAATAGCATAGTTTACTTATGATATTAGTATTACCTTCAAATCTCCACAGATCCTCCAGTTATGTTGGTCGTATACGAGAGCATCCAGTAAAATTTTCATGTTATCGTAGCTCTCAGTAAGTTGTACGGAATGTGCTACAGGGACTGATGCAACCCTATTCCCAATGTTGAGAAGTACTGCTTTCAAACTTCGTTTAGACGAGTCTATAAATGGCCTCCATTCTGATGCGTTATATGGCAGGCCCAAGGATTCGATTAGCCCCTCAACATTGCAGCAGTACACTAAGGAAGAGGTATTTTCGTGCACTGCAAAAAACTTGCGGAATTCTTCCTCTCGTTTCCTATACCAGGAGAATGTTGTTCCCGGAGCCAGCAAGTTGTCCTCTCGAAGTCGTGAGCCCAAGATCTCGGCAGCTAATTTGGAAAGTCCTAAATCCCTGGTAAGATCATTAAGTTTGGCCTGGTTGAGAGGCCTCGGCTCATTTGAAGCGGTATTTTGAGGTATATACTACTGGGACTGGTCATTGATTCATCATCAGAATCATCGAAGTCCAGGGTTTGAGGTGGGTCGGGTATTGGAATTCCAGGACCATGGGGTACAGGTCTCATAGCAGAAGGAATGTCAGGGTATACAACAATGTGTTTATTCTTCTTGTTAACTCCTGAAAATAGAAACACAGAAACATGGATATAAAACTTGCATATGAAATAGAAGAAGCATTCAGACAGTGGCGGCTCGTGAGGGAAGGCTGCGATCTGTAAGATATGAAATAGGTCGATGGAGTCTGTATATTTTCTTTCTTTTTCATTCATATTGTCCCTTCGGGGACAATATGAATGAAAAAGAAAGAAAATATACAATCATTGTATATGTAACTTGTATAACAATATGTATGTGTAAATGTATTTTCTATAACATATGTATATGTAAATGTATGATTACCATTATGGTGAATATTATGTCGTTTCATACGAGGATTTCAAATATTTAAGAAAAATAAATTTATAAGCCCACCTTGGAGGTTTGTCATGCAGAAATAGCAATCTGTCACGTGATCCTTTCCTTCTCTCCAAATCATGGGAATTCCAAAAGGCAAAGATTTCGCTCTGCCTTTGCTCCATCTTCTCAAATTTTCAATGCACGTCTTGCAGCACATATGAGGGGCGAAATTTTTGTCCTGGTCCCCTAGCTTAATTCCAAAGTATGCTCTATACATTGTCTTCACAAATTTAGTGATTTGGGACTGGTTATTTGGCATGGTAACCGTCCCACATATGTAGCAGAATCTATTGGGATCATTTTTACACGCTCTATTCATTATGAAATATTTTATCTATATGCCTGAAAAGTAAAAAAAAGATATTATACAAGTGAAACAAGTGATGATAGATGTTACTGTTCCAATTCCGCTTTGACAAAATCACGAAAAATTCTATTTTACTTATGAGGCCATAGCCGGATAACCTGAGCTGATTGAGAAAAACGGATTGCAGATTCGAAATCAGCAGGAAAAACTCTATAAGAATCACTTACAAAACCCTTGACAGCAAAATTGATGCATACCAGTGTTATAAGTTAATCACCCTTATATACGTAGACACACAGGGTGTCTCATAAGTTCGGTTTCATAGTAAAATTTATTTTAAATTAAATTTACAAAAATAATACATTACAACTAAAATGGTCAAATTGATGTCTCGTTTTGGGACCTATTTTACTCTCCTGTTTTTATCCTCGTGAGGAAAAGACCTCCGCCTTTTCCTCAAGAGTGTTACTCGCTTCCACATTAGTCACTGCGTTATTGTACCTGCAACAACAAAAAAAAAAAAAAAGTCCCGAAACAAGACGTCAATTTGCAATGAGACCGGATTTATGGGACTCCCTGTATATATTAAAAGTGATATTATAAAAAGTTACTAAAATAGTCAAGTAAAATAATCTTTTTGAAGAAGCAAAATTAATTTCACAAATGGCTGACTCTACCATTCAGTCATCTCGTGCCACCTGAATTAATCGTTTAATGACAAATAAATAAATAAATAAATAAATGTAAAAATAAATAAATACAAAACAAAAACAAATGAAGTATGAAAAAAAAATAATATGGAGGTCAGATCAACAGGATATTGGATGCCCTAATTGGTTGGAGAGAGAGAGAGAGAGAGAGAATTTTTCCAATAACGGTGTTCGTGTTTGTGACGTAATTTTGATTTCCGTCAAGAGCATCCGAATGTCGATTATTTTCACGGGGAAAATGTTTAATTACGTTCGATAAAATTCCTTTTCTTGCGGACATTGTGTGTGTGTGTGTGTGTGTGTGTGTATATATATATATATATATATATATATATATATATATATATATGGTATGTATGTATGTATGTATGTATGTATGTCATAAAAGCCCAAGTTGGTCGAACATTTGTGTAAAACTGTAAATCTTTGTCCGTGACCATTTTTTACCTACTAGGTCGAACAGATTATATATTTTAGATTTTCAAGCTTTCAATCACTTTTGCTTATGTTAAAGTAGGGGTGTGGGGGAAAAGCGGGTTGGTGGTGGTGGTGGTGGGGGGGGGTCTATGAAAAAGTTTAGAAGCAGCTTTTTTTTTTAATGTATACAATAATTATTTCTTTGAATTTTTACTCTACGTCTGAATTTTAATTAAAAAACCTCTCAATCAAATAAGGGATCACCTGAAGATCAGTGCCCCCAGCCTTCTTTAGTTAGTCTTATAAGGCTAACTAACGAAAATATCACGACTTAACCTAACCAATCGTCAAGGGCGTACAGTTGACCTAACGATTGGTTAGGTTAAGTCGTGATATTTTCGTTAGCCTTATAAAGCTAACTAACGAAGCTTATAAAGCTAATTAACGAAGGCTGGGGGTCCTGATCTTCAGGTGATCCCAAATAAGTCCTCCTTTATGCTTACCTAGACCATACACCCTCTGATTTGTTATAGATTAGATTGTGTTAGGTTAATAAGAGTTAATCTAACCTAGCGTAAGCTAACCTCAAAAAAGTAGGTCGTATAAGAAACTTCGACTTACAAAATTGCACTAATTGCTAGTTATATATTATATATATATATATATATATATATATATATATATATATATATATATATATATATACTGTATACTGTATAAATCCCAAGTAACACCAATAGTAAGCCACCTTTTTTACCAATTAGGTCGAATTTTGTAAATGTCGTATTTCTTGTGCGACCTACTTTTTAGAGGTTAGCGTAGGTTAGGTTAACTCGTATATTATGAGGAAACAAATATAAAGAATTAATTATTTTGAATGTAGATATTTTTAATTAAAATCTTAACGTGTAAAATTTTAAAAATTAAAATTCTTGCTTACATTAAAAAGCATTTTCTCTAAACTCCCCGCCCCCCCCCCCTCCTCATCACACACCCCTTACTTTAACACGAGCTAAAGTGATTAAAATTTTGAAAATATAAAATGTACAATTTGTTCGACCTACTGGGTAAAAACTGGTTACGCGCAAAAATTTACACAAATGTTCGACAGTATATATAGATATATATAGATATATATATATATATAGATATATATAGATATATATATAAGGTTATATATATAAGGTTATAGATATAGATATATATATATATAGAGATATAGATATAGATATAGATATAGATATAGATATAGATATAGATATATAAAATTATTGCTTTAGTGGTTCCTATATAGCCATGAATGACCGCGGTTTCATGAATTTGGTATTAACGCTTCTTCGTGGGCGTTCTTACGGTGGGGACCCTCCTTTTCATTTTAGGGGTGAGGCAACCCATGGTTTTCAATTTCGGTTGATAAATGACGTTATTGGAGTACGTTATTATTTGTTTTTATTTTATTCACCACTGATTGTGTGTGTGTGTGTGTATATATATATATATATATATATATATATATATATATACAGGGTGGGCCGTAAGTTTCCATACATAGGAAAAATAAACATTTTTTTATGGACAACCATTTTTATTTATATAATATGCTCTACATGGTTGCCATTGTTTTGAAAACACATTTCAATACGTGTTCCCCACTGTTGATGAACACGCATTAGCACAGTTGACGTTATGCTTGTAATGGCGTTGGTGATACGTTCCTTTAGATGATTTATGTCTCGTATCTTTTCCTGATACACCATGGCCTTCAAGTGCCCCCAAAGATAGAAATCAAGGGGGGTGAGATCTGGGGATCTGGGAGGCCACTCCACAGGACCACGCCGACCAATCCAAGCATCCGGAAACTGCTGCTGATCCAAATACCGACGCACGTGAAGACCATAATGAGGTGGAGCTCCATCTTGCTGGAAGTAAACTGGGAAGTTACCTTCCTCGTTTAGCAGGGATGGGAAAATCTCTTCTTGCAACATGTTAAGATACCTTTCGGCATTAAGATTTCCACTGACAAAAATTGGTCCAATAATTCTGTCACCCCATATCCCGGCCCACACCATCACTTTACCGGCACCTTGCATCTTCGTCGGACTCAGCCAGTTAGGGTTAGCATTACTCCAATAACGTATGTTTTGCCGATTAACCTCTCCATTGACGTAAAAATTTGTTTCATCAGTAAACAAGATCTTACGTCAAACGCATATTCTTAGGGTATCTGAAACATAAAAACAAACGTTTAATTTTTCCTATGTATGGAAACTTACGGCCCACCGTGTATATATATATATTATTATTATTATTATTATAATAATAATTATATATATATATATATATAAAACAAGCGTGTGTAACTTCCAGGGATTAATAATAGCTTGAGACAGCTCACTAACTTTGAATCCCAGCATGGGAGAGGCACAAGAACAGGTGGACCCAAAGTGCCTCCTCTGCAGTCAAGTGCCAAATGAGATAAAAATATTGCAAAGTTTATGAAGATTAATTAGAGTTTGACGGAGTTCAGACCTTTTTTGTGATGGATCTGGTTGCTCGTGATATATATATATATATATTATATATATATATATATATATATATATATGAGAGAATTAATTAATTCAAAAGTAACATTAATATACCTTGTACTGCAGTACCCTTCGACCGGTGGTACGCGTACCCCTTCATGGTAGTACTTAAAAGGTATTAAAATGACAGTTTAAGGAAAAAAAAAAAAAAATACATTTGTCGGCAAGCGAGCAAAACTAAAAATGAAAGGCTACGTCTTTTATCATTATATTTGTTAAAAATCTGTCACAGAAGGCAATGGATGGGTCACGTCACTCGCGTGTAAATTTTTATTTCCATGAGATTATGGCAAGTCTTATTAAAGTGGTACTAGAGGGCGAACAAGTCCTTAAAGTGGTACTAGAGGGGCGAACAAGTTCCTAAAGTGGTACTTGGCAAAAGTGGAGTCGAAAAGCACTTCCTTATAGAACGTCCACAAATAGTCAACATCATTTCATCCCCATCGACTTCTTACAGAAACAGTGAACGTTTGAAACAAAAGATAAGCGGAAAGAATGAAGTGAATCAAAAAAGTTATTGAAATTCCAATAGAATTTAACCGGTTGAAACCGCAGCCAAATCTTGAGGTAAATTATGAATTGCTCCGGTATATCTTGTGGTCCCCACAAGTTAAAATTGTGTAGAAGCTGGATTACCAAAACCGTTAAGCGTAATTATTATTTTATATATATATATTATTAGCGGTGAACCGGATGTCAGTTTTTCAACATATGCGGATCTTTAATTTCAATATCCGCGGATGCGGATATTTAGTTAATCTATCAATATAATATAGCATTATGAATATGACATAATTTTTCAAATTTCGTGATATTACTATTATGGCAGGCAATGCATAAGAATTAAAATCAATATTAATGTTTTCATTATGATAAAAATAACTTTCTCAAGAGTTTCAGCCACAGTGGAGTACGCACAGCGGCACAGGCAGTGTTTGTTGATTTAATGGTATTTATATTTTGAGGTTTATATATGTTTGTTTGTTCATTCATTAATAATTAATACGTTACATGAAATGTGCATGACTGGGCCTTATAAGCTACTTTATAAGCTAATTTAATTGTAAATTGCATAATTTATTAGAGGTAATATCCGCATAACATCCGCAGTCAGAAGTGCGGATGCGGATGTTAAAAATGATGCGGATATCCGGTCCACCACTAATATATGTATACGCGTCTCGGTGGTGTAGTGGTTAGCATTACTGACTATGAATTCACCGGCCAAGGGTTCGAAACCCGGTAACCGCAGGCAGCGCCCAGCAAAACCCACCTGTTCATCTTTCCACACATAAAAATTTGTTGGTAGATAAATGGGTACCCTGGATAGCCCAGTGGTTAAGACGTTGGGCTGTTGATTGGGAGATCGAGAATGGGCGAAGACTTCAGTAATTTCTGACCGCCCGTGGTGGGGCGTGGTTTGGATTTTACGTTAAACTGTAGGTCTAAGGTGGAGTAACAAGCGTGACCTTCGTCAGAATGAACAATTCGGACGAAAGCAAAACTAAGGTTAACCAAGGTTATATATTAGTCATCCATTTCATAATAAAGAAAACGTAAATATGTTGTAAATTTTGTATTTATGCGTAAAGCGCCAAATAAAATAAATGACAATCGCGATAAAATGTCTGGAAAAATATTTGCATTAGAATTTGTTCCACCGCCATTCGTGGCCAATAAAAGCCTTTACAATACTTACCAATTTGGAAAGAAGAGAACATCATTTTTCAGCTTTATGTTCTCAACTGACGCAAGCGGTTTTTTATTTACTCGTCAATATTCAGTTTTTTCTCTCTTCGATGTTTTTCGTTTTCTTCTTGTGGTTTCTTCGGTTATTATTTATCTTTGGTCGCGTCTGCCGGTTTCAGCGACTGCATTGTTACATATTATTAATATAACTTTATACTTCGCTTGGTCTAATATTCTCTTATTTAAGAAGGTGGTAATATTCAAATTATGAAGAGCCATTTTCGCATTACTTATTGCTCCGACATCGAAGTTTTGGAAATTTTACGCTCGTTCTCTATGATGTGAAAGAACATTAGGCGTAAATTAAGGATGAAAGTAAAAGGCTTCTTAATGTAGCTGAACGTATAACTGACCATTCGCAGACCATAATAATTGTATAATGTATACATGCAAATGTGATGATGGTAATCAGTGAGAGGAATAGAAACGAGACGGTGTGCAGGCCAGACGAACGCCGCCCATTGCGTTAACGTCTCGGTTATTATTTGCATTAATGGGAGTCGAACCCTTGACCTCAGTACCTTCACTTCGCTTATAGGGAAAAAGTGTTACCCACTCAGCTACGAACGCCGGCTTGGAAATATGATAACGAAAGAATAATTAAGAATCTTGCAGCGTCTCGGTAAGGAAGCGTATGCCCGAAACGTTTCGAGGCGGAAGCGTATGCCCGAAACGTTTCGAGGCGGAAGCGTATGCCCGAAACGTTTCGAGGCGGAAGCGTATGCCCGAAACGTTTCGAGGCGGAAGCGTATGCCCGAAACGTTTCGGCAATAAAGTCCTAATTGTGTATCGAATATAATATATAGATTTCGATCATAGAGGGAAAAATTAAGATAGTGACTGGAAAAAATTTAGTTAATTTTATGTTGATATTTATACTTATGTACGTAAGTTGGTAGGTGAACACAGCTGGAAATCGGGCTACGTCGTGGACAATGTCGTAACACCACTTCCCGTCGATTAGCGAAGTTTTGGGTCTTGGACTTGGTTGTAGTTGAGTGGGGACTGTCTTCTGCGTCTATAATGCATTATGTAGCGACCCATGGTTCGGTTCCCACGTAAAGCTGTAACTCACCTACGTTACGTGACCTTAAATGTCACGAAGGAGGTTAAACGACCCCATGAAATAACTTGGGTGGAAATCTGTAAGTCCAAAATGCTTTACGAAATTAATTTTCGAAGTATATACTTGTATGTGTACCTGTAAATTATAAATAACTCCATAGATAGTGAAAATATACATACTTTCTGCTATATATATATATATATATATATATATAATATATATATATATATATATATATATATATATATATAGGGTGCTCCAAAAGTCCTGCCTCATGGAAGGGGCGTATTGTATCCACTAAAAAAAACTAGGCAGGACTTCTGGACCACCCTATATACCTCGTTTAGATTCCGTGTGTTGGTCTCTTCATACGAAGGTCAAGCTGGTGGCCCCGCCTCTAGGCCTGGCTTGGTGAAGGAGCGAGTTGCTCTCTTGCGCTCTCCACTGCACATAGCCAGGTACACCCTGCTCATCTGGTACCGTCCTGAGCCGGGCGTATATATATATATAATTTTATATATATATATACCGGGTGTCCGAGAATTATCTGTACAATTTTTGGCTGTTATTAAAAGTCAACCATGAAGTGTAGAAATTTCAGTGTTGTCCCATTTTACAGAGAATCTCATTAAGATTTTTCTGATACCAAGTTTTGACAAGTTTTTTAGAAATTCCAGTGTGTCCGAACATTATCTGTACAATTTCATCTTTTAATAAAATTCTTGATAACACACGTAAAATTCTTAAACAAGATTATTTAGAATCTGTATTTTCAAAAGTTTCTTTTATTAAAGTAACATTGTTACAAACATTCGATATGTGCACCATTAGTGATTCGCAAAACATCCAATCGATACTCCAAATGTTGCCATGTACGCTGCAGCATATCCACATCAATTCGCTCAATAGCAGCTCTGATTCTTGCTTTTAAATCATCAATGTCTGTCACCCGCGTACATTTCTAAAAAACTTGTCAAAACGTGGTATCAGAAAAAACTTAATGAGATTCTCTCTAAAATGGGACAATACTAGAATTTCTACACTTCATGGTTGACTTTTAATAACAGCCAAAAATTGTACAGATAATTCTCGGACACCCGGTATATTAAATTTCTTGATACTTTTTATCAATACAATTTACCTCCTTTCGAGAAATCCAAACCATTGGCAAATCGTGCGCAGAGCTGACCTCGTAAGTTATCTGCTGGAGCAAAATGTCGAGTAAAATTAATTCGGAAAGTAAATTTACCGAAATAATGTAAGAGTACCGACAATTTTTCGACAAGGTTCTAACATTCGACGTTATTTTGGATCCAAGGAAATATGTAAAACAAATTGGTTCGTTTCCATACGCGATCGACATATATATATATATATATATATATATATATATATATGCAAAGAAATCGCAAAGCAACACGTGATGTTTTTAATAAGCAAAGAACCACAAGGAAAAGGAAACACGAAGTCCGAGCGCTTTCGTGATATATTCACATCTTCTTGTCCTGAAGATGTGAGTATATCACGAAAGCGCTCGGACTTCGTGTTTCCTTTTCCCTGTGGTTCTTTGCTTATATATATATATATATATATATATATATACACACACAATCTTGTACTGTTAAGCTACTTTCTAAATAATAATGATTACCTTTTGCAAGTTATTTAGTCTCATATATTATACAGGGTGTCCCATAATTCCGGTCTCGTAGGAAAATTTATTTAAAATTAAATTTACAAAAGTTATACATTAAGAACTAAAACAAATGTTCAAATTGGCTAATATGGAAGCGAGTTACACTCATGAAGAAAAGGCCTCCGGAAGCCTCTACCAGCACCAAAAAAAAAAAAAAAAACGGTCCCAAAACAAGACATCAATTTGAACATTTGTTTTAATTCTAATGTATCAGGTTGTAACATAAATTCTGCTCGATTAGAAAACGGACGATAGATAATAATAGATAACTTCAAGATAATGTGAAATAGTTTTAGAAATGTTGCAAAATACGTACACGCAGCGACAGGTTCGCACAGGTTTTATCACGATACAGAATGACTTAGGCTAGTGTAGGATTAGGCTAATGAATATTTTCTCTGGTGTTTTTCATACAGTTACAACGCCACCCCTACGATATTACAGTAACTGAAAAAAAAACATGGAGCCCACGAAAGAGCATATTCGACATGTGATGTTGTATGAGTTCCATAAAGGATCTAACGCTAGTGAATCCGCAAGAAACATTCAAAGAGTTTATGGAAATAATGATGTGAGCGAATGGATGTGTAGGAGATGATTTGAGAAGTTCAGAAATGGAGACTTCAGTCTGAAAGATTATTATCAACGAACAGGACGACCAAATGAGTTAGATGAAGAGTTGCTGAAAACAACAGTGAAGGAAAACCCAACGGTAACTGTAAGAGAACTTGGCCTGCATCTCGGCGTTAGCCATATGACCATTCATCGTCATTTGAAGCTGTTAGGAAAAGTAGTGAAGATTGGAAAATGGGTTCCGCATGATTTGTCACGAGCGAATCTTCAACATCGATCGATATTTGCACATCACTGCATTCTCGGCAACCGCAGGCACCGTTTTTGAATCGGATCGTCACTGGGGGTGAAAAATGGGTCCTCTATAACAATATTAAGCGTCGACATCAGTGGCTCTTCCGTGAAACAAAGCCTGAACCTCGGCCAAGGAATGGACCCCATCCAAAGAAAATTTTGCTATGCGTTTGGTGGGATATGCGAGGAATTATTCATTTTGAGCTTCTGCCAGATAACCAAACAATCACAGCTGAAGTCTACTGCCAACAACTCCAACGATTGAAGATGGCATTACAAGAAAAACGTCCCGCATTAATTAATCGCATAGGTGTTCTATTCCAGAGCTTCTCAAACTTTTTTCACTTGCGACCCCTTTGGATCAGACAAATTTTTTCGCGACCCTTCACTCAATGTCATAAAAGCAATAGGTACTAACACTGTATATTTACGAAAAAAATAATATTTTCAAATGTTTCTGCGACCCCCAATAATATTTACGCGACCCCTGGTTTGAGAAGCGTGGTTCTATTCCACCAGGGTAACGCGCGCCCTCACACTGCTCGAATCACCACTGCCCAATTGGAGGCATTTGGTTGGGAAAAATGCCTCATCCACCTTATTTTCCGGACATCGCACCTTCAGACTACCATTTATTCAGAAGTCTGCAACACCACCTAGATGGACAAAAGTTGCAATCCAGGAAAGCTATCGAAAACGAAGTGATCGCTTTTTCTAACTCGAAACCAAGGGATTTCTTCGAACGTGGCATAAAAAACTTTTCTACAGGTGGGAGAAGGTTATAGAAAAAGGAGGGTTTAATGATTAATATGATTAATCAATATGATTAATCATCATATTGATGATTAATTTGTCATTGTCATTTAATTTTTGTTCTGAATGAACTAAAAAATCGAGCAGAATATATTATGTTACAACCTTATATTACTTTTGTAAATTTAATTTAAAATTTTCCAATGAGACCCGAATTATGGGACGCCCTGTATAATTGTTTATAACTCTTTTTTTTATGGGTATTGCAAAGATACGAGGGCACAGAAATATGTGAGACAAATTATAACGATTAATTCTGCATTTCCAGAAAAGAAATTTGGTTTTCTTTGAATGAATAAAAGATAAAGCGTTCACATAACTTTCATTGGAGTTAACGCCCATAGATAGATAGATCTATATATCTATCTATCTCTTTGTACGTATGTATATAAAATAGGGTACTTTAACTTTTCCCTTCACTGAGAATTTTCTTATTTTCCCCTCACGTTTTATCTTCATTTATAGCGGCTCTTTATCTTCACTTCCCTAATTACTTTCCTCTTCATTTCCCTCATTTCTTCTTCATTTGTTTTCCCTTCTTTATCTTCATTTCCTCCATATCTCCTTCAATTACTTTCTTCTTCATTTCCTTCTGTCGGGGTTTTCCTTTGGCCGTTCATCTCCCATCCTTCCTCATTTCGAGTGTACTTTCTTGGACGGTGATAAACCAGGCGTCATTTCTTTATTTGGATGTGAGCCAGAAGTCATAATAGGCGTCTCCTGATATTATGAGCACTATTTATTATTACTTGGAACCTCTTCCAACGGTTTAATATGCAAATTTTTCTGTAATATATTTTTTTTCTATGCGTGGAAAACATTCTTCCTACCTAAAAGTAACTCTACTCCCTCCCCTCCCCTCCCTCCCCTCCTCTCCCCTCCCCTCCCTACACCGCTTACTTTAATTTGAATGCCTCACGTTATAAAAAAAAAAAACTCAGCCTGTTTAAGTATCTCGTATAATATATAACTCTGGCAACTGCATGAGTTATATCATAATGTCCGCTTATTTTGGAGGCATAAAAGAAAGCCGTCATAAAGATTGTTAAACGTCCTTTCATTCTACGACGCGCAAGTGTGATTTGGTACTTACAAACACAAGGTTTAACTAGACTCATGATTGATGTGAGAAAAGGAGTTTAAACTCCGCCGAGAAGAAGAATAGCAAAGAGGGTGTTAAAGTTAGTACAAAGGTCACCGATGGACTTAAAATATAAACCTTTTTGAAACCTCCCTTACGAAACGGCTATGAATAAATGAGTCAATGGCCGAAAGAGCAAAGGAAAACATGCGAATTTATGTTCTTCATTGAGGAAAGATGGACCAAAAAAAATGTTTACATCAACGTGAGGACTTGTGTTGTTTGCTATGTTAAAAAACTCTGTTAGCTACGTCATAACTCTCATATATACACGTTAAGAGTATAAATAATGGCTATTTGGTAATGCATTTAAAAATCTTATACCCGAAGACACGTACTAAAAATCGTTAAGCGGAATGAATATATGCAAAGTGGGATAATATATTACAAATATCATTATCATTAAGGGAGACTCAAAACAACTGAGCTATATATATATATATATATATATATATATATATATATATATATATAATTATAATAGTTTTCATATCAGTTTTGAGGTCAATATTTACATATTTTTTAATGTAATCATACGATTTACAAATTGAACTGTAACAGACGGTTTTCAACAAAATGAAATTTGAACTGTAATTCATTTTAATTAATTATTTATTAATCTTAGTTTGGTTTGGTTTAATTCGAGAATATTTTGTAGGTTTCTTTCTCCTTAAACTTTGAAGTTTGTTATAATTATTTACCTGTAACTTGTAGTGTGTGTGTGTGTGTGTGTGTGTATATATATATATATATATTTGCGTGTGAGTAGGTGTGAAAGAACCACAACGCTGAAAACATGGAGTCGACAGAGCCCTTCATTGAGGACTATTTTGTAGGTTAGGTTAGATTTAGGTACTGTCAAAAGTTACATCAAGTTGGATTAAGTTGATTGGAAAATGAAATTTCCCGTCGACATTTTTGGGTATAGGTTATTGCATGCACCAAAATTACAAAAAGTAATGAATGCTTGATTTTCTGCTTTTGAGTAACAGATGGGTATCAAATAATGGGCATAGAATACCAACAGAGCTTAGGTAAGAATGGAGGATAATAGATAAAAATGAAGTTACATATACAGTGTGTATATATATTGATGGGATTATCCTCGGTATCCATCACGAGCTGATAAGATTCTTAACTGCGGACAGCACGAAATGAAGTTTTGACCCTTCAATTCTAGAGCTGCAGCCCTACACCACTCTTGCAGTGGCTGACTACGCGAAGTTCTTTAGCAGACGCCTAATCTACCAGCCTCCAAATGATATAGTTTCAAAAGATGTCTTTTAAATTGCTCAACTGCCAAGTAGACTTAAGACTTTACAACACCATATTTAACTGATGGAGCGATAGGGCCTCAAACCTTTGGGTCGAAGGGTCAGACCCTCATTTAATACCGTCTAATATATATATATACACACACGAAACCATAAACTTAATCTCTTAAGAACGCATTTGTATAAGGAGCAAAGTAAACTCTGTTCAGAATGATTGAATCATGTTCTGTTTTTGCAAACCTTCGTTAACCCTCGTACGTTAAATAATGAAATTAGACGCAAACGTAACAACGGAAACGCTTCAACGAAAACTTCGAAAACTTTAGAAACAAAATTAAATAAAGTTTAAATGAAATTTCTGGAGCTACCTGCTAATCATGATGGTGTTTTACCTTTATATATATATATAATATATATAAAAGGTGATCCCAAAAGGTGTTCCCCAAAAAAAAAAAATTGAATTCACATCATTTTCGGGGGGGAGGACACCCCTTTTTTGGCTCACCCTGTATATAGGGCCTATATATTATTTATTTTTAATGTTAAATTGTAAACTAAAACGAATGAATTGTAACGAATATGGATAGATAGAAAGGCAAAGAGAATAGAAGACGTCAATAAATTTCTTTGACGGAGATAGATGGACGATAAAACGATATTGGAAAAAGATAACCCGAAAATAAATTAAAGAATGAAGCAAAAGTTAAAAATAAAACGGAAAAAAGACGCCAAACGAATTACATAAAAGAGAATAAGATAAATGATTAACAATATCGCGACAATGACCATGATAATGGTGGTGATGATGTGATGATAATGGTGATGTTTAATGGTGATGTTTAATGGTATGATGATAATGGTGATGTATGATAATGATGATAATGGTGATATTTGGTGATATTTGATGATAATAGATGATAATGGTGATATTTGATAATGTATGATGATGATAATGGTGATATGATGATAGCGATTTATGATGATAATGACAATATAATGATAAAAATGGGATAAAGAAATTGTTTATTCCTTGAGTAGGTCGTACAACGCATTATATCATAATACCTTCAATAAATAAAATTTTAAGGGTAGGACTAATATATATATATATATAATATATATGACCATGATATCATTATCAACGCATTGCGAACATTTTTTAGATTGTCTATAGCGATATGGTGAATTTATGAGTCCCCGCGATGTAAGACGAATGAAGGAGTGAAAGTGTATAAATGAATTAGCAATCAAATGATTAATGAATGAATGAATGACTGGATTACAGACATAAATTTATGATGAAACTAATAAGTAACTTGATAAATGAGAACATCCATCGATCGATAGGTTAAACCAAAATTTATTATTGAATAAAGGAGCCATTTTGAAGATTTGTTTGAAAATCGCAGTTTTGGAAGAAAAACAAGTTGGTTGGTTTGTTTTATCTCCACCGCCAAGGGATGAAAATGAAGTAAAATTTATTTATAAAATATATATATATATAGGTGCACACCCACAAGGAAAAGAAAAAAGATTCCAAGGCCTTTCGTGTATTCAGCAATACACCTCGTCAAGGAATGAAGGGAGAAAGTGAGATGACAAAATATATACGTATGTACAATGGAACAGAGATATGAGAGATTAGCACCTGATTAACAAGCGTTGATTAAAAGGTATTTTAACAAGATATTGTCAATTGTATACATTCCCGCACTGTTATTGAAATTATTTTTAAATTGGATAAATGCACATTTTAGAATATTCCTTTCAATTATCTGTTTTTAACGAGCGCTTTAGAACTTTCTACACCTGTACATATGGTTAAACAATGCATTAGAATTATTTGCTGTTCTATACGCATATTTATGCCGTTTTACCCGTTTGATCTATATACAGGGTGAATCAAAAGTCAGGTTACATAGGGAAATACTTATTATGTAATGATACAGGGGAATAGTCACATCACATGTTCAATATGGCCACCGTTAACGGCAATGCACTTGTGCAGCCAGCTAGGAATATCACATCAATGCCCTCCTCCTTCGATAACATCTCATAACTCATTTACCTGTAAAGAAACAGAAAAGCCCTATGTAACCTGACTTTTGAATCACCCTGTATACTGAGTTACACTGTAGGTACATCCGATCGAATACACACAGCCAACCGCATTATCCTGGCTATTCTTTACTAGGCGTGATTTAACAGTATTATTATACTTAAAGACTACTTTAATACCAATTGTTTTAAGTAAAGTCAGAAGATATTTAACATTTATATGGTAAGGTAGGCTGAGGATATTTTTACGCTCAAATTCCTTTACAGTTACAATATTATAATACCTAATCTTAGCTGTCCTAAAGCAGTCGTCTAGAAAATGAAATGGGATTACGTAATTTAGTACCAATATTCATGATATTGCATAGCTCAGAATCTAAAAATTCAGGACTGTCAGTGCTCTAAGAGCATATATATATATATATATATATATATATAATATTATATATATATATATATGATTCCCTATTTACCATAATATAATAGTATATTATTAGTATATTAGGATTACTATTATTATTTATATCAGCATCACATTTTGGATAAATCTTACAATTAGCATCCATTTTGCATTCATCTCGGGTGGGATCAAACTTTGATTTGCGAAAACCACATCAAATCGATTTCACATTCGCTCAACGCAATTTGAACAATTACCTTTTGGGTATAATTTTTCTTCGTTTTCTACCTTTTTCTTTCTCCCACTGATACAAAATGGAAATTATACCGATTCTGACGTTATCACATATATATATATATATATATATATATATATATATACACAGTATATATCGTTTGACCTAAATAAAACAAGGAAACAAGGTGTACCGCAATTCTGAAAACATTATTTTAGTTTGTCGTGAATCACCTGCAAGTATTAAAATAACCTATTATATATAATATATATATATATGATGAATAAAACCACGAAGGAAAGGAAACACAGAGTGGTGCTCAAGCGCTTTCGTCTAATGACATCCTCAGGAACACGTAACGAAAGTGTTTGAGCACCACTCTGTGTTTCCTTTCCTTCGTAGTTTTATTTATCATAAATATTTTTCACGTGTTACTTTCGTGAAATAATTTGTGTGTGTATAATACACAGTCTCTGTATAGAACAAGGAACCCTTCTGGAATATTAAATATCCTATGGTCCGAACAAGTAATAGCAAATGGCAAATAGTATAGTTTTTCTTTTTCTTGATGGAAGGCCAACGCGGGCAACGGGTCACTATTGAAGAGGCCCCAAAATATAGCTTCCCTCACCAGCTATCTGCTAAACAGATAGGTTGTTTAGGTGGGCTTTAAACACTAGGCCCTGTCCCAAAGTTGGGTCCTATCTGCTTAGCAGATAGCTGGTGAGGGAAGCTATATTTTGGGGCCTCTTTGCTAGTAACCTGTTGCCCGCGTTAGGCTTCCATGAAAGAGAGAGACACTAGTATTTGCTATTACTTGTTCGGACCATAGGGGATTTAATATCCCAGAAGGGTTCTTTGTTCCATGAACGGTCTGTATATTACATAAAAATTACCTCAGGGAACCATTCTGAGCTTTTTCATATATACAGGGTGTTCTAAAATTACCTAGTAAACTTTTATATGAACGCAATATCTTAACAAAAATTATGCCATATTTAACAATTTTATTTCAAATACAGCAACAATAATTGTTTATTTTAAATGTTCAAAGAGTCTTCCTTCAACTTGAACACATTGTTCACAACCTCCGACTACTGATCGACAGACATATAACAGTTTACTAGGTAATTTTAGAACACCCTGTGTGTATATATATATGAAAATTATTTCACGAAAGTAACACGTGAATAATATTTATGACGAAAATAACCACGAAGGAAAATGAAAACACAGAATGGTGCTCAAACGCTTTCGTCTAATGACATCCTCAGGAACACTTGGTTTCCTGAGGATGTCATTAGACGAAAGCGCTTGAGCACTATTTCGTGTTTTATTTTCCTTCGTGGTTATTTTCATCCTATATATATGATACACACAGACCGTGCATGGAACAAGGAATTCTTCTGGGAAAATTAAATCCACTATAGTCCGAATAATAATGGTAAATGACAAATACTATAGTTTTTCTTTTTCATGATGTTAGCACGACGTGAGGTTGTGTGGTGCGTGCGCAAATTACTGATCGCACATACCACGAAGAAATAATGAATAACGATAAATCATTGAAGGTACATATACAACTTTGATCCTATTGTTATATATATAGTGTGTGTGTGTGTATATGTATATATATATATATATATATATATATATATATCAAACTCTATTATGGGTTGGGAGTAAGTGAATAAGTAAATTATGAACTTACGATATTTAAAAACCTATTTCTTGTTGTTGTTATATATTTCAAATATCTTCATTTATCCTATGGCACTTTTAGATGAAATATACCACCTTAATTTACGACAGTTCATCGCTTAAAATGTAAAATTTTCGGGTAACGCCTGTTGAGGACGAAGAAATTATCACTTTACATCAAATAAAATAAAAATATAATATATAACGCATCGGTATATCATAAGTGTCCAAAACCTGCCCATTGATATACGTAACTATACAGTAAAGGCATGTAGCCCAAATCGAAGCTTAAAGTGAGGGTTTTGTAGCCCAAAGTCGCAACTTAAGGAGGAAATTTTGTAGCCCAAATTGCTAAATTTTGCATAACGACCACCGCTGAATTGCAAATTCACTCTATGAATCATGAATACAAGAAGAAGCGGAGCCATATTTCAGCTCTTCTCTTGCCACATTTAAAAAAAAAAAAAAAATGTAGCAACATACATCTGTCATTTGCTTATTCGTTCTCCAGTTTTGCCTGCTGTATCTGCTATCTCATTTCCCTCCCTAATTATATAGTGTGGTCTGTTTTGCATATCGAGTCCTAAAAAACAAAATTCGGTATCATTGTCTCTTAATTTTATAGTTTTATCTTGGTTAGATAAGTAGAGATAACGTTTCAATGGAATGTTTATAATTAAAGTTGAAGTATCAATTTCATTTTTTTATATGCGTTTTGCATTTTATCAAAAAAATTGTTTTAATCCTAAAAAAAAATGAAATTTGAAATGTCTCGTGAAAAATCGGAAAACGCAGGTATGATATTTTATCCTATAATATTATTTGGAATTATGATAATTCAATAATATAACGTAAATATTTATATTGTGTGGATTAACTAGATAAAAAATTATAATTCAGCGTTGATTACCTACTTATTAATTTTCTCTTATCACATTTCTGTGGCTTATCTTCGATCGATCGGAATTTTCGCTTTTACGTCATACAAAAAAAAATATGGAAATTTAGCCCATACGGTTCCAGTGAAAAATATTTGAAATGCAATAACCGCACTGTGATGAGAATGAAAAGCAATTAAAATGCAAAACGGGCTCGAACTCGTCTATGAACTCGCGTAGTCCGAGCCAACGCTACTATTTACTAACTACACCAATGCTAATTTTAAGATTACGCGAGGCGGGTTCGAATTCCACGGCGTTTGTTTTCCATTATGATATATATATATATATATACAGGGTGGGCCGTAAGTTTCCATACATAGGAAAATTTAAATTATGGTCTTCACGTGCGTCGGTATTTGGATCAGCAGTTTCCGGATGCTTGGATTGGTCGGCGTGGTCCTGTGGAGTGGCCTCCCAGATCCCCAGATCTCACCCCCCTTGATTTCTATCTTTGGGGGCACTTGAAGGCCATGGTGTATCAGGAAAAGATACGAGACATAAATCATCTAAAGGAACGTATCACCAACGCCATTACAAGCATAACGTCAACTGTGCTAATGCGTGTTCATCAACAGTGGGGAACACGTATTGAAATGTGTTTTCAAAACAATGGCAACCATGTAGAGCATATTATATAAATAAAAATGGTTGTCCATAAAAAAATGTTTATTTTTCCTATGTATGGAAACTTACGGCCCACCCTGTGTATATATATATATATCGAAATTGCGTTCGTGGTTTTCCAAGAACTTAAAGACAGTTCGAACCGTTTCAACTTATATAGCGTCGACCTTGCCTGTATCCACGAAACTTTAGAGAGAAAGAGCGTCATTGAAAATCCATTTGGACCCCCTTTTCCATTGCCATATAAAGTTCTATGAATGGGAATAATGATAGGGACACCGTGGATCCCAGTTTAGATGGGAGATATATGACTTTATTTCCATATTTTTCTTTGATGCGTAAATGTACCCTCATACTGTTTCATATATATACAGTATTAGTCTTCGGTTTCTCTATATACTGTACTGTAGTTCTGTTCACATTATACACATACATAGAGAGAGTAAGAGAGAGGGACAGAGAAAGGGACAGGGAGACAAAGACAGAGAGAGACAGGGAGACGGAAAGAAAGAGAGAGAAGGAAAAATGAATACAAAACTATGTATCTAAAATATAATATAGTAGTTGAATGTGCATGCATAAATTGATCTCAGATCGCTTATATATTCATTAATGCTGACCTATTCTATGCTATTGTAAACTTGACAATTA
This sequence comes from Bathynomus jamesi, assembly GCA_023014485.1. NCBI lineage: Eukaryota > Metazoa > Arthropoda > Malacostraca > Isopoda > Cirolanidae > Bathynomus > Bathynomus jamesi. The sequence goes on along the minus strand of JAJOZX010002656.1, from coordinate 429,034 downwards.
TGATAAATTTACATATTCATAGAATTCAGAGCTTTGAATACTTGGATACTTGTAAAACGTCTCAGGCTTTGATATGGATTTCTAACACCTCGCGCACTTCAACCCAAATTCCGAGCAAAGTCGAAAGGATTACCAAATTGGTTGAATTCAGAATGACAGGATATATAACTAAAAACTTATATATATATATATATATATATATATTTTTTTTGTGTGTGTGTGTGTGTGGTGTCCCAAAATTCAGCAAACATAGGAACTGTGCCTTTTCAATATATATATATATAATATATATATATATATATATATATATATATTATAAAAAGGCACAGTTCCAATGTGTTCTGACTTTTGGCGTACTTTCGAACTATTTCTTCGAATTAATTTCGAGTATTACCAAAAGGAGTGCAATTTATCGAAGTTTGTTGTACAATTCAGTTATTGCCTTCGTCTCAAAAGTAGAGTAACCCCTTGGCATCTACAGGGCGTCCCAAAAAATGTATACACACTTTAACAGCTGATAGCTCAATTGATGTTTCTTTCTTTCCAAGTTAAACCCATTAGAATTAATAATGGCAGTCAGACTAAGCTTTGAACAAAGGAAATTCATTCTAAAATGCTACTGGAAGTGTGAAAACGCAGTTGAAGTGCAAAGACAGTTTAGGAGGGAGTTTCAAACATATCCACCAACGCGACTTACCATCACTCGAATTAGAGATAAGTTTGAAGCCGATGGAACTGTTCAGAATGTCCACAAGAAGCGTTCCGGAAGACCACGGACATCGACAAGCCCCACAAAGCAAAAAAGAGTACTGGAAACGTATCACCAAAGTCCAAGAAAATCTGTGCGGCAAGCGAGTCGTGAGGTAGGAATTTCAGAATCGTCTGTCCAACGCATTTTGAAGCGCTGTCAATGGAAATGTTACATTCCAAGATTAGTCCATGCTATTAATGAAGATGATCCGGACCGAAGAGTGGAGTATTGCGAGTGGTACTTGGCACGATGTGGATGTGGATTGGACGAAGGGGTTTTCGTAGAATACCCTCCGCGTTCACCAGACCTCACACCACTAGACTTTTTTTTATGGGGATACTTAAAAGACAAAGTCTACGCTATAAAACCTGCAACAGTCGCTGAATTGAGAGCAGCCATTGAACGAGAATGCACACAAATACCAAACGAAATGTTTCGTGATGTTTGCGATTCCATTGCTTCGCGTTATCAGCAGTGCCTGGACCAGAACGGACGTCAGTTTGAAAACAGGCGTTGACAAAACAATTAAATAATGTCTGTAGATTCTATTACATTTTGAAAATGAAATGTATTTTAATAAACACTGCCTTTATAAGTATTTAAAGTGTGTATACATTTTTTTGGGACGCCCTGTATTTTGCTAACAACGGAGCTCAAGTAGTTTCACTGAAATGTGCGAAAAAAAAATTAACTTATTTTGGTGATAGGTTCATTCCACGGTGACGTTCACAACATTTGGAGCAATTGTTTAGTAAACATTCAACAACTAAAAAGCATATGTATGGTTCCCTCCTTCACTAAATCCCACAAATGAGGCGGGATGCTGCAGAGGGGTCTGAACCGTCGTTCGAACTCGCATAAAGTAAGTAATTCGAAGTTAAGACAAAACGGGTAAGAGGCATTGGGAAGTATACTCTCGGATATATTTTGGCGTTTTTGAATTTGTTCTTTCAGTTTTTACATACAGGGTGTACATAAAGTCAGGATCTATTTTTGTGAAATAATTTTTTTTTTCTATTTTTCTTTTCAGAAGCCCTTAGAATGAATACAGAAGAGCGTGTGGCAATAGTAATTTGGCGAATCGAGGGAAAGAAATACAATGACATCAGAGAGAAGTTTAGAAGGAGATTTCATAAGCCGGGGCCAATAGACAAGACAATACGAAAATTGGTGAGCAAATTTAAACGAACGGGATCTGTAAATGATAAAGCAAGATCAGGACGACCGTGTATGTCAGATCTTACCGTGAATGCAGTACGCGGAATTATCACTGAGGAGCCACGTACGTCCGTTCGTGCTGCATCACACAGACTCGGCCTCCCGACGTTATCTGTGCACAAAATTCTGAAAGTTAATTTGCAGAAGAAAACCTATCATTTGCAGGATTTACATGAGGAAGATTTCCCTCGACGAAGTGCTGTGTGTGCTGATCTCGTAGAACAAATCTGGAGTGATAATTTAATGGACAACATTCTCTTTAGTGATGAAGCCACTTTCCATAAGTGTGGAAAAGTAAATCGCCATAACTGTCGAATTTGGGCAGATGAAAGACCGAATGATTTCGTCCAAAATTGGGAAAGAGACTCGCCTAAAGTTAATGTCTGGATGGTTTTAACAAAATCTAAGGTTTATGGTCATGTTGCAGCAATTCCTTGAACCTCAGCTGATTGGGGATAGGATTGTTAGTACCGTCGTCTATCAACATGATGGTGCTCCTTGTCACTATGCCAAAATTGTTCAGGATTATCTAAATGGATGTTTTCGAAATCGCTGGATCGGACGCGGAAGCAACAGACCTTGGCCAGCGAGATCACCAGATTTAACCCCTTTAGATTTCTTTGCATGGGGCTTTATCGAATCGCACGTCTATCAGACGAAGATTACGAGTCTTGAAAACTTACGTACACGTATACGAACTGCTGCAGATAACAACCCCGCAAATGCTCCAGAATGTGTTTAGAAATGCTGCGGAACGATTTGAGCTGTGCAGGGATACTGATGGGCGTCACGTCGAATCCTACTCTTAATTATTTAATAAATGTTACCACTTTATCATTTTATGATTGAATTCCATATAATTTCCAAGTGCTTCACAAAAATAGATCCTGACTTTATGTACACCCTGTATAGCCTTCCGAATTGGCGTGACGGTCGCAACACTTTATACATGAACCTTTCGAATTGGTTTCTAAAGCCATTTTCTAGTGCAGGAAGGAGAGACCAAGGGCGAACACACGCAAAAACGCCCCACTTCCTATAGAAGGAGAAGAGGAGAGCCGAAATCAAGATCCAAAGTTTTCGAGATGTCCGGGCACTCCGCGTTTGAAAGATTGGAGGCCATTGACAGGGGGAGAGATGGACTGAGGAAGGTTGTTCCAGTGTTGACTGGTTGAGTAGATAAAAATTTTGGAATACCGATTAACCATTGCATTAAGAAGTTGAACAGAAAAGGAATGAAAGTTTGTCGAAAGTCTGGTACTGCATGCTCTCCTTAAAGGAGGAGTTACGCAGTTAGAGAATTCAGAAGAGCAGTGTCCATTATAATAAAGAGAAAATGAAGCAACATTGAGGGCGAAAAGAGAGGGATTGAAGATACCCAGTAAGAGGCGAGGAATTTTTCGTATCGTAGAACGATGAACGTGTGTGTTGGCGCTTGCGCTTGTCAAAGATCCTTGATGGTCTTTGGATGTCACTCTTGGATTACTGTTAACCTCACAATCGAGTTTACTGATGATCCTGAGTGAGATCTTTAGTGGTCGGCTGGGGATGGCTGCCGTTGTTTTTGTCTCTCCCGTTGTAAATAATTTGACGAACAGTTGACAAATTGATTCCATATTTCGCTGATTTCTTCTTATACCCCTTTCCAGATGTATGAACATTTACAGTGGCCTTCCGTAGGCTATTCGAGAGCTTCAATCTAAGCATGATACCCAATGCTCTTTACATTTTCTGCACCAAAATGATGCTTGAAATGCAAAGGAAACTAATTACAAAGGTGATCAATCACATTAAAATAATATCACTACGTTCATAACAGGAGTGGGGGAACAGGAGTGGGGGAACAGGAGTGGGGGAACAGGAGTGGGGGAACAGGAGTGGGGGAACAGGAGTGGGGGAACAGGAGTGGGGGAACAGGAGTGGGGGAACAGTTGTTGTAAGCAAAGCACCTTCATTCAACAAATTTATGACGAAACACGAATGGGTCACTTACTATAGCGTGGGCTCATTTTCGTAACTGAGTGCACTAAGGTTTCTCTGTGCAATTATACATGTATAAACTACTTAAGAATGGTAAAACAGTGTTGCCAGATATACAAAAAGGTTTGTTATACGTAGATACAAAACATTCTCCACAAAACATTTCCCAGCCACATTAGTACAAATTGATTGCAATGTATGGGCTTGCTTACTTTTTCGCGCAACTGTAAATACTACCTGATGATGATTGCTTTGTTGCTATGGAAACTGTAAAGAAGAAATTGAGTTATTTTTTATATATATTTACATCTCTTATTTACTCATTAATCATTACTTTAATGAGTTTCTTGCGATTCTGATTGCATTGATTCTAAATTCCATTACTCTCTCTCACAGGAAATTAAGAGGGCATGTTTTCCTTCATTTAACTTTATCCAATTCATAGTAAGGACCTAATTAAGGGAACACGAGTATAGGATCACGTTTGATCTAATTACCTGACACACACACACACACACACACACACACACACACACACACACACACACTTTTTTAACAAATTATTTCAAACTACATTCTAAATACACTGTACAAATAAGTGTTAACCAGCCGCCGACCAATGAAAACTCCTGTTGTCCTATTTCCTTGGTCATGCTTTGAAATAATCTCTGGTTGGTCAGTTCTCTCTCCCTCTGTTTCCAGCCACGAGGTGAAACTTATCCGTTAAAACATTTTGCATTTTAGCAATAATAAAAATAACTATCATTATTAGTCATAATTAATTTCGGTTGCTACGAGTAATATTTTACATTATTAGTCATAATTAATTTTGTTTAATGTAAAACAATTTCAAATAATTCTCATTATTTTTCTAGCTGTTGCAACTTTGTTATAATGGTCTCTGAATTCTATATCGAATGGCATTATCTATCACCCCAAGACCCCGCCCCCTCTCTCTCTATTTGTGAGTTTCGTATTATCCATTTGGTTTGCATTGTTTTCGTATCCTTTATTTCGTAGCTCTTTATTGTTACCATATTATGGATCGAAATATTTCTTCGTTAAACTTCATATTGTTGTCTTCCGCCCACTTGAATAAATGTTTCAATGTCATTTTGTAATTTTTCTCTGTCAGCTTCATTTGATATTTCCTCGCGCGCATCTTTGCACCATTCGCGAAGCACCATACGACACTGTCTTTAATATTCGCAATCATTATTATAAACTACGGGGGAAGTAATGCCCTACCTCGTGGTACAGAGCTAATGACTTTTGAGATTTTAGATTTAACGTCATTTACTGACGATATTCTTTGTATTTTCCGAGTCAGAAAATTAAACATCCATTGTCTCCAGCTTTCCAGTAAATTCCCGTATTCCTGAGTTTTTGGGCTATAAATTCCATGATCACATTTATCGAAGGTTTCAGTAAAATCAGAATGTTACATTCATATTTTTACTTCGACTCAACGCTTCCATTATTTTCTCTTGGTCGTGTAATAACAGATAGGCATAATCTTTCAGCCTTCCATCTTGGCTCCGATTCAACAATTTCTTTTCTTGTAGGCAATAAGCAATTTTGTCTCCTGTATTTTATATATATATATATATATATATATATATATTATATATACGGTCGGATTAAGGATGGAGGGGCAGAAGGGGCAGCTGCCCCGGGGCTAGGGTGGCCAGACGTCCGGCTTTAGGTGGACAGTCCGCCTTTTGAGCACTCTGTCCTTAGGGTGGCCATTTCCAAAAAGGAGGACACTGCGTATGTGGCCGTACGTTAACATATATATATGTTAACGTACGGCCACATACGCAGTGTCCTCCTTTTTAAATGGCCACCCTACCCGGGGCGTATTCTCGGAAGGTGCGCTAAATATCTACATTTGGTATATAATTAATTAAATATAACTTATCATAATTAACTAATAACAACACAATTAGTTATTATAAATTGTTAAATTTAAGCAAATTATTCCTAAAATGCCCCCGGGGTGCAAAAAGTGTTAATCCGGCCCTGTATATATAAGGGTGCGGCAAAAATAACGCCCTTTTTAGTTTATTCTCTTTTATTGAAGGAAATAAATCAATTACAGCATTTTAAGAAATAATAAGGTTTTTAAGAAAAATACAGCATTTTAAGAAAAATAATAAGTACTTTCTCAGTAAAAACTAAAAAATAACAAAATGATACAATATAAAACTAAAAAATTATACTGTATAAAACTATAAAGATACAATTATTAAAAGGGCGTTACTTTTGCCGCACCCGTATATATATATATATATATATATATATATATATATAAATTTCGAAGACGTTTCAGAAAAATTAACTTCCAAAATGTTTAAAAAATGTTAAAATAATAAACAAAAGTTATACAAAAAAATATGCTAAAATAATTAAAATTTACGTATAATATATATATATATATATATACACACACGGGTTTTAATTTAAATATATAATTTATTCAAGTTACATAAACTTTTATAGGAATTAATATTCATATATTTAAATCTGGCGTGTACATAGAGTAATCTTTTCTATTTCCTCTCTCTGTGTGTGTGTATATATATATGTATATATTTAATAATGAATCTACTATTAAAATATGGTATTTTCTTCAATATATGTACTTTTATATTTAAAATGTAAAATATTTTAGAGATTTAATTAATAGTGAAGGGGAATGAATTCAGTGTAAAAGTTACAAATCTGCAATAATAAATATATTTATATATATTCTCTGACGAGGTGTACTTCTGAATACTCGAAAGGTCTTGGAATCATTTTTCTCTTTCCTTGTGGGTTTGCATCATTCATTCATTTCGTGTTTAATTGTGAAATTCATCCCATATATATATATATATACACACGTGTGTGTGTGTGTATACAGTATGTGTGTGATATTTCGAGATGAATAGACGCTTTTGTCTTCTCGCTGCTATTATACTAAGTTAAAATGGACTCATTTATTCGATGGTTTAATTTGTTTACATCGTAGTGGTGAGAAAGTATCAGTGCATTCTCGGTGATAATTTATTGTGTTAAAGTGCAACATATTGTAGCCAAATAAATAAATATATGAATATATATCAAGATTTTTAAACGTAGTGAGGTTAATCCGCCTCAAAGCAGTTTAACATGCAATCACTGGCTGGGAAACCAGGGAGATTGTCATAAAACTCGATATATCTCGGTTTTCTGAAAGGGAGAAAAGTGACCAGTTGTCGGGAACAGTCTAGAATAGATAAGAGAAAATAGAGAAAAATGGCAAGAAATAAGAATAAGCAGATTAAATGTGAGAAGTGCTTTAAAATTAGGAATTTTAACAAAACTTAATGTCTTAAGGACTGTGCCCTTGTTTGCACTCGCAACTGCGAAACGGAAGCTGATAAAACCATGGATCTGAAACTCATCCTATGTAACGCATTTAAACATTACGAATACATCAACCGAGGATGGAAGAATAGAATGGTAATGAACAGAATAAACAACAAAGTTATTAGTCTATTCGGCTACGTTTGTATCAAGTGCATAGAAATAAACGGAAAAGTCGTACAAACAGGACTGGATAATGATGAGAAAGAAACGGAAATCGATCAAAATTTGGTTGAGGAAGGAAATTCTACTAATACATCAATTAATATGCCAACGAAACACTACGAAGTGATAGAATACGCTGAAAACTGAGAACAACGCACTTGAGAGAAGAACAGAAAGACGCTTAGATGAAAGAATAGACACGATACAAGATAGTATATTCATGAATAAAAACGAAAGTACACCAAAAACTAAAAAATCACAGTAGGAAAGGAGTAGTGTTGTAACTAGAGGGAAAGATGAATCGCTCAAATTCTAGAAGGCTAATTCGATAAACGACTGAAGAACTGAAGCAAGGAGACTCAAAGTAGAGAAAAAGTATGCAAAACAGAAAAAGAATCTAAAACAACCATTCATTCATAATACAAACAAGGCGGTAAACAAGTTAGCAAAGGAACGAAAAATAACCCAACATACTTGTCGTCCTACACGTTTGCCAAAAGAAAAATGCAATGTAAAGAGAGTATTAGTCCGTTAAAAGATGTGGCGACCGAACACGCAAATGACTAAGAAAAATGATCGAACTGCTTAAAGAACAATTTAACTCTGTTTAGTACCCCTGAGTCAGAGAAAAATAGAAAATCTAGATGAATTCTGTGACATATATACAAATCATCCAAGAACAAGTTTGAACATGAATCTGTTAATGGATTCAGAGTTCTTAGAAGGTATGTAATTAAGGCTTTATCACAAATAAGAGCACATTCAACACTAGGGCAGACGCGTGCAGTGCCGCGTTTCTGAAGAAATGTAAAGAGAGTATTACGATAATAAAAACCCACTCTAATAGACAGTTTATTTCCACTGGAAATAGTGGAAATAAACTCTGTCTATTAGAGTGGGTTTTTATCATCATAATTTGACCTTATGTAGAAAAGTGAAGTTTTTTGCATTTAAAGAGAGTATTGCGAAGCCTTTGCAGTTACTATGGAGAAAATCACTCGAACAGGACAAATTCCACCTCCATTAAAAAACGCCAATATTTCCCCCTTATTCAAAGGAGGTAAAAGAGCACTGCCTAAGAATTATCGACTAGTAGCTCTCGCCCCCAACTTCATAAAGTGCGTGTAGTTAGAAACAAAATTGCCTACTACCTACAAGAAAAGAGTTTATTCAATCCTAGCCAACATGGCTTCAGGGCTGGAAGATCACACCTATCACAGTTATTAAACCATCAAGGAAAAAATAATGGAAATTGTGTCGAGGTCAAAACATCCATGTAATATATAGTGATTTTGCTAAAGTCTTCAATAAATGTGATAATGGGATTATAGCATACAAACTTAGGAATGCAGGAATTACTGGAAAACTGGGACGATAGATGTTTAATTTTCTCGCCAAAAGAACACAGAGTAGTAAATGGAGTCGGTCAGATCTGAAGTCTCAAAAGTCGTGAGCTCTGTCCCACAAGGTACAGTATTAGCTCCCTTGCTATTGCTTATAATGATCTCGGACACTGATGCAGATATTAATTGCAGCGTTGTATCGTGTTTTGCGGATGACACAAATATATACAGTATAAGGAAATACCAAAAGAAAGTGACAGAAAAATTTCAACACGACATTGAAACCATGTTCAAGTGGGCGGAAGACAACAATATGAAGTTCAAAGAATAAAAATTCCAATATCTAAGTCTCTAAGATATGGTAACAGCAAGGTGCTACAGAATAAAGGGTACAAAACATTGCAAGCCAAACAGATAACACCAAACCCACAAGTCAGGGATCTTGGGGTAATAATGTCATTGGATGCAGAATTCAGAGAACATTATAACATCAAAATCACAACAGTTAGAAAAGTAATGGAAATTATCTGGAGGAGCTTCCACAATAGAAAAACAAACATCATGCCAAAATTATGGAAGAGTTTAGTTCCACTAATAATTGGGTATTACTCTCTACTCACTATACAGATAATGAGACATTGCAAACTTAGAAACCATACAAAGGATGAAGACTACTTATCTCGACTAAAATCTTTGAAACTCTGATAATAGAAACCCACTCTAATAGATTCGTTTTTCTGTATCCACCAAAGAGGATGCCAGTGGGCATCGAAACTGTTGTGGAAATAAACACTGTCTATTAGAGTGGGTTTTTATCATATTTTGACCTTCACGTAGAAAAGTGAAGTTTTTTGCATTTACTTTGAAACTCTACTTCCTGGAAAGAAGACGCGAGTGGTACACATAACACACGTAAGGAAAATACTCGAGGGTTATGTTCCTAAGCTCAGAAATGAAATTGAAACAGTGGAATGAGAGAAGAGGCTGATTCTGTACTGTAGCAGCTGCAGTGGGATAGGGGACTATGAAAACGAAGATGAAAAACATCCTCAGAATACGAGGCCTAAAACTTTTTAATGCACTACCCAAAGAACTGAGGATCCTTCAGTACCCCAACCTGAATGCTACGAGGACAGGGGGAGAGCGGAAACTAATTCTCTTCTTCACAAAATCCGGCAAATGAGGAGGGATGCTGCGGAGGGGTCGACCATAGGTCTTTCCTGAGCTGTCGTTCTAAATCACCATAAGTTTTTTTGTGATAGATATATATATATATATATATATATATATATATTTATTTATTATATATATATATTGTGGGTATGAGTGTTGGTGTTGGTAGCATATTCACGAAGTGACTCAAAGATGTAAAGAAAAATTCTAACTCATTTGAATTAGAAATTAAACAGGTTTTAACGTGTTCTTGCGTTATGGCGAAGTCCGTCCATAAACAACAACAGTATAAAAAGTGAACGAAGAAATGAAATGTCCGTAAACAAATTTTTTCTTAAGCGTGTTTGAACTGGTTTGAACATGGTTGAATTATTAATGAAAAATAGCCCCAATCATATTATTAAAAGATGAAAGAAATTAATAGTTAAATATTAAAAAAAGGGAAATATTTTTAATGAAAAGACCCTTGTTTGGCTGAAGGACCAATTTAGGAAGTACAAAGAGGGTCTGTGGATGTCGTCTCATTAACATAATCACTTCCCCTCCGCAAACCAAGGGGAAAAAGTGAGTATGGGAATTAAATAGCTCTAATTTTACTAACCCGGATCGAATAACAGACTATAAATTAACCAAGTTTACGTTCATTCGTATACACTTAATATCAGTCGCATCCTATAAGTTTTTTCAGCTTACACATTTTATGCAAAGTGATATGTTAAAGATACGCCATTAATGCTAAGAACAGTACTCATGAAAAGTACAAACACTCACTAACGTCGTCTTTGCGTCATATCTGAACATTGGTGCAATCAAAGGAGCTTTGTGGAGAGAAGTTTTATGCCCTCATTACTTCTTGCCAGTGATGGCATGTAAACACCAGGACGAACCGTACATACAGCGACGAAGTAAGGATTTGAAAACAACCAGAAAGGTCACCCAATAATAACAACCACTCCCAAATGAATCGACAGTCGTTGAGAGCTCGACACCGGAAATGAGTGAGGAATTAAAGAAGGGTCGGTCATGTGTGGGGTATATGAAGGTGAACATGTACATACGTTACTTTGGGTATGAAGTAACTCTGTATGAGTGTACCAGTGTATAATATGTGTGTATATATAACATTAGCATTATGAAATTTAGCGGAAATACTTTGCCTTGAAGATAAATAGGCTAAAAACAAGTGTCAGAATTAATTAAAGCAGTGTGTCCTTTTAAGAAAATGAACTTAACTCGAAGACATTTCTTATATATATAACTTATATGTGTGTGTGTGTGTGTGTGTGTGTGTGTGTGTGTATATATATACCCACGCCTTTCTTTTCAACCTTTCAAAGGTTCCGTGCGATGATTCCTCATTTTACGAAGGTCATGCTTGTCGCCCCTCTTCTCGAGTTGGCCTGGTGAAGTAGTGAGTTGGTTTCTTGTGTACTCCACCTCACATAGTCAGGTACTCCCGGCTCATTGGGGATTGTTCTGAGCTAAGCGTCTAATCTTCTCTTGAAGATGTCCACTGCAACACCATTCGTGTTCCTTAGGTCTTTGGGCAGCTGATTACAGTTTTGGTTCTCTCACAACAAAACTATTTTCTTTCAGGTTTAAGGATGTTCCCTGTCTCGCCTTTAATTTGGGAATACGACACATTCTTCCCTTTCTACTTTCCAACGTTGTTTGGGTTGTTTGGGGAGTTACAGGGTTCAGAGTAAGAATAGGAACTAGTTTCTCCATTATTTTCCAAGTGTAAATAATGGTGTATCCCTCTCTTCTCCTTTCCAGTGAATATAGGTTTAGTTCGCGTAACCTTTCCCAGTAATTTAGTTCTTTGCACCCTTGATCTTGGCTGTGAAGCTTCTCTGAATCCCTTCTAGCTGTCTACTGTCTTCTTTTTTATATGGGGATGTTAGGACCGAGCAGTATTCCAAGTTGGGTATTATCAGGGTTTTCAGTAGAGGAATCATTATATTCCTATCCCTTCGTTTAAAGGTTCTCAGTATCTGCCGTTATTCTCTTTGCTCTGTTTACTACTCTCTTATTTTGTGTTTCAAATTTCGCATCATCAGTCATTACAACCCCTAAATCTTTTGCTCTAGAATTTCTCTGAATTTCCTGTCTATTTGGGTATAATATTCCATGGATTGTAGGTCTTCTCTTTTTCCGAATCGGAACAGCTGAAATTTCTGTGTTAAACTTCATATTGTTGCCGTCCGTCCACTTGTAGATTCTGTTCAAGTCTGTTTGTAGAGATCCTCTATCTTCTGGGTTTCTTATTTTTCTACTGATCTTTGTGTCATCCGCAAAGGATGTTACTGTGCTGTCTCTGGTAACGTCCTCATCTATGTCAGTTAGCATGACTATGAAGAGTAGTGGAGCTAATATTGTTCCTTGTGCTACTGAGCCGAGGACTTCTGATTCTGAAGATGCTCCTTGTACTGTAACGACTTGCCGCCGTTCACTAAGGAAGTTGTATATCCATTTCCCTACTTTTCCTGTTATTCCCATATATTTCAGTTTATGTATTATGATTCCGTAGTCACACTTGTCGAACGCTTTGGCAAAGTCTGTGTATATTACATCATAGTTTTCATTACATTTAAATGAATCAATAACATTGTTGTAGTGTTCCATTAGTTGTGATAGGCATGATCTGCCTGACCGAAACTCATGTTGGTTATCATTGAATTTTTTCTGAGTTTCCAAAAAGTCATAGATTTTCTGTAACTATTCTTTCAAATATTTTAGTGAGATGAGATGTAAACGACACTGGCCTATAGGTTTTGGCCTCGGATCGATCTCTTCCTTTATATATTGGGACTATGTTCGCGCTCTTCAGGATGCCCGGTATTTCTCCCGTGTCTAGTGATGGTCTCCATATCCAATATAGGGGCTGAGCGATTGCATTCTTGCAGTTTTTGATCAGTGTGCCATTCCATTTATCCAATTTCGCAAACTTCTTTGATTAAATATGACAGAGTACACAAACTGACAAATTCCATTTTATTTTGTTTTATAGGCCCTAAAGTAAAGTTTGTTTAATACTGTTTGATTTTGGCAAACGGCAAAATACACTGTGTTAAGGTTCTTTTAAGTTTTTCTCAATTAGCCTGAGCACCGTACATATAATTCGTGTCAATGTACTATGTACTCTACATGTACAATTGTACATGTATTAATAAAAAGCTATAGAAAAGGGCCCCATATTCTTCATTGCCCCGTGGCCCCGAAGTGTCTTAATCCGCCTCTGGCTGGACTGCTCACAGGGTAGATGAGACAAGGAAAAAGATCAGCTAAGGAGGACAGTGACAGGAGAAACGGGAGTTCCAGTGCTCCCTGGCTCCTGCCTAACGTCCCCCCCCCGGAGTACTTCCCTGGTCGATTGGTGTCTACAATCTCCTCATTTCTTGACTTATGTCCCATCCGGCTTAGAAGCCGGGTCGGATCCCCCGATGGCATATTCGATCCAGGTTCTTCTCGTTTGTCACCTCCCTCCTGTGGACCAGGAAGGGAAGGTGCATCGGTTCGCCCGTACGCGGTATGCGCCATCATCATAGGGTTTCTTGGCAAATAAAGCAGCCGGTCTGCCATCCCTCTGCTGCTTGTTTGGTCCGCGGCTCCTTATTCTGTATATTCGGAGCAACCCTAGAACGAAAGTTCTTATCCGCCTCCCGAGGGACGCGCCTGGTAGGAGTGCTCTCTCCCCCAGGATAGATATATATATGTATATATATATATATATATATATATATATATATATATTATATATATATGGATGAATATACATGATTTTGCATAATACAAAATTACCCCCACCGGGATTCGAATTTGGCACCTCTTGAGTAGAATGCGAAGGCGTTGGCCACTACGCTCCGACAAGGTAAAAGTTAATACAACTTGGCGCATATACATATATATCTGCACTTACAAACCCATATACAGTACGTTTGTGACCTGTACTATTGTTCTCAAACTCTAACAAAAGCTTAATGCAATACGAAAATTTAAACTGTGTGGGAAGATATATCGGGATAGAGACAGGGAGACAGGAAGATAGACAGACGAATAGACAGTGAGATCGACGGACGAACGTACAGAGACAAAGAGAAAGACAGAAGCAAAGACTGATGAATTTGTCTTGTAAAGTACACAAACTTCGTTTTAAATTAAAGGCTCTCTCTCTCTCTCTCTCTCTCTCTCTCTCTCTCTCTCTCGATCATTTTTCTTGATTGGCATCTTTTTATACGTGGTGCCAACGTATGGTGTCAACGTTCTTAGGTGTCAATATTCTTACGCCTTACGACATCTTTAATTTTCATTCTATTGCACGCGTACAAATGTTTACAAATAGAAGTTGCCAGTGAAGGTATATAATAATTGAACGTCAGACTGTCGTTGTTGTACAGGGTGTTCACAATGTCTTGTCACCCCAGTAAAATATTAACTGATTTTAGTTTTTCTTTCAGACCCATTTGAAATGGGTGCTACCAGCAATTATACGATTGAACAACGCATATTGGCTAGTACCTGGGTCCATGAGCGACCACGTAATGGCAAAATCATTGAAAATATTCGTGCAGACTTCCAGAACCGATTCAGTCGTGCAACTCCTTACACACACACACACACACACACACACACCACACACACACACACACACCACACGTAATTTTGTCATTACGTGGTCGCTCATGGACCCAGGTACAAGCCAATATGCGTTGTTCAATCGTATAGTTCCCGCTATCACGCATTTTAAATGGGGTCTGAAAGAAAAACTAAAAGCATTTAGTATTTTACTGGGATGACAACACATTGTGGACACCCTGTACATACGAGTAAGAGTCCTTTTTGTATTTATAACTATTGAAATTCAGACAAACCTCATATCATTTATAACATTTTTTTTTTCTTGCGTTTTTTCAGTTTTTTCTTTTATCTTTTCTTTCATGTTTGATCTTTTTCTTAGTTTTTTCTTCTTTATTTTGAATAGAAAGTTAGACTTTTCCTATAAATGGTCCCTCTATTCCTTTGTAGCCTTTTTTTTTTCTTTCGCTAGAGTGAATGACTTAATTTTCCTATTTTATTCTTATGCGTTGCTTAGAAAGCATGAGAAGATTATAATGGTGTTTATTATGATAAATGAGAAGTCCATTCATATGCGAGTGGACACTAATATATATATAATATATATATATATATATAATATATATTATATAATGATGCAAATCCACAAGGAAAAAAAAATGATTCCAAGGCCTTTCGTGTATTCAGAAGTACACCTCGTCACTTCTGAATACACGAAAGGCCTTGGAATCATTTTTCTTTTTCCTTGTGGGTTTACATCATTCATTCATTTCACGTGTTTAATTGTGAAATTCACCCCGTGTGTGTGTGTGTGTGTATGTGTATATGATCCTACATATAAATAAATTTTAATCTGTGTCAAATGCATTAATGAGAGTAACGACCCCAAAGCAAAGTAAAATAACGTAGCCAGAAAAAAAAAAAAATGACTGACTGACAGCAGTAATCTTTTCGTGTATACAGTCGAGGACAGTCACAGTGTACGAGGCGAAGACCACAAGACAAAAGGCAAAGACATAATTTTTTCATTCTTTCTGCATCAACAGAATTGATTTGTTGCGTTTGTCTGTATTTGTGTCTCTATAACTAAAATCTGTCGAGATTTTAACTTCCGTGGTTGAGTTACAAATAATTTCGATTAAAATCATGACACACACACACACACACACACACACACACACCAGGGCTAATTCTAAGGCAATTTGAGTGGGTGGGTTGATAGTTTTTGTATTTGATCACAAATAACGCAAATCAAATGCATACGTTGATGCCTATATACTCATATGCACTCGTGTGTATGTATATATATGTGCTTTTATCTTATTTTAGTAGAAGAGTGAAACCTTTCTGTACGTGGGCAACTGCCCCCACCCACACACACACACACACACACACACACACACACACACACACACACACTATTAAAGTATAAATGTAGTCCAACGATCGATGTTTGTGTGCATTATTTGAGACGTCTTGAAAGATTAATTGAATTTGAAAACAAGAAATATCGATTAAAGCTAAGAACCAGAAAACGATTTTTCAGAGCTGATAAATCGTGTGTATATATTATATATATATATATATATATATATATATATAAAATCAGCCACGTAACGCTGAAAAAGGAACCAAAAAATGAGAAACTAAATTACATAAATAGACAACGACCAAATAAATCACTGAACTATGTAAAAAACAGCTACCCAACGGTATCGCCCTTGATGCCAAAACAGAAATCTCCAAAACTTAATTAAACGTAAATACAATAAGAGGCATTTCTTTCATATCGCCCCTCGTGTGTATATATATATATATATAATAGTGTGGCACCTCGGTGGTGCTGTGGTTAGCCTCGCTGACTACGAACCTACCGGCCCCGAGTTCGATTTCCGGTGACGGCAGGCGGCGGGCAGCAAACCCAGCTGGTCATCCTTCCATACAGTAAAAACTGGTTGATAGATAGATGGGTACCCTGGATAGCCTAGTGGTTGTTAAGACGCTGGGCTGCTGATTGGGAGGTCGTGAGATCGAGTTTGGCCGAGGACTTTGTAATTTCTGACTACCAGTGTTGGATTGTGGTTCGGATTCCACGTTAAGCTGTAGGTCTAAGGTGGAGCAAGAAGCTTGACCTTCGTCAAAATTAACAACCAAGGTTAACCCAAGCGTGTGCGTGTGTTTTTTACTTAAATATACAAAACACACTTAAAGTATTGATGACACACAATTACTAGTACAACAAGTATGATTCCATTCAATATGGGGCCTGATGAAGACCTCCTCCCTCCAAAAATACGGGAGAGATTATGGAGCTCGGGAAGATTGGGGAATGGATCCCATTCAGGTCTTTTATAGGACAGAAGAGAGATAGGATTCTATCGTTCACTTAGGACCTCTCAGGAGCAGTGCCAAGTGCCAAGGATTTTTTGGCACAGGATAAAGTCTTTTCAGCACATTAAAACTCTTTATCTCATTTTGAAAAATTTCTTGAAATTTCGCTCGATAGGCCTACAAGAAAGGAAGATAAATGAAGAATCTCTCTCTCTCTCTCTCTCTCTCTCTCTCTCTCTCTCTCTCTCTCTCTCTCTCTCTCTCTGGTCAAATAGGAGAAACGGTAACGTAAAATCTCTCAAAATTGTGCTATTCAATGCTAGATCAATTAGAAACAAACTAATGGAATTCATAGCACTCGTCAAAACTGAGAACTCTGACATCATAGGAATAACGGAATCCTGGATTCATTTTGAATCAAGGAACTTTGTAGGAGAATTTGGAATGGTAGGTTACAAATGTTTCACAAAGATAGGAACGGAAGGAAGTCGAGCGATGTACTTTTGCATGCTCGTGACCTCCTGCACCGGTAAATAGAAATATTGCTTCTGCTCATGAAATGTCTGGAATTGAACTAAATTTGACCAATAAAATATTGCATCCATTTCTAGTGTATAGGCCACCTCACTACTCCGTTGATAAGGATATAAACTTGTATAATCGATTAAGCAGAATAATGGATAATAGGATTAGTGTAATTTTTGGTGATTTTAATTGCGGTAATATAAATTGGGAAAACAAAACGGCTGATGCTGAGAGCTCAAGACAATTGGAACTTGCAGATGATCTACAGAAGCTAAGGCTAACAAAGACCCTAAGATCCACTCTAAGGTTAGCCCGAGAGAAGGAAGAGAATAAGGGGTTAAGTAAGTAGCAAAACCTATCATTCGTGGGTTAATATTCATTCAGAAAAAGAGAGAAAAAAACACCATCATCCGCTGGCCACTGCCGACAAGTCGGAAAAATAGTCGAAGAGAATAGGAAAGGGGTGAAAGATGAAAAGAAGTAAAACAAGAACGCTTACAAACCATGCAAACACAGTTTTAACTCGCTGTCATACCATGCAAACTACAGACATGCAAGTAAAGAGACGATAAGAAAAGAGAAAAAGTATGAAGAGTAACAAAAAGTGGGTTAGTTTACGCTACGAGCTACATCTAAGTTCGTGTTAGTCTAATTTTTTTTTAATATAATTTTGTTGCTGGCATGTCACAAGCTGGCATTACTCGGCAACAGACTCAAACTTCGACCATTACTCCCAGAGCTCCTGTTGCTAATTGTTTTATTATTTTAAACGACGTTAATATTTTTAAAATGCCTATCTAAACGGTTTTTAAAAATATTAACGCTGTTAGAGTTCACGATGGAAGCGGGAAGATTATTCCATTTTCAATTATTTTAAACGTAAAAACGTTTTTAGCGATGTTAGTAACGAAACGCCTACTACGTAATTTAAATCCGTTATTACGAGTATTGCTATTATCGAAAATAAACAATGTCAAAATTTACGTTATCGATTTTATTAACGATTTTCAAAACTTCAATAAACTCCCCCCTTAATCTCCTAGTTTCGAGTGAATGCAAGTCTAACTCTTTAATCCTATCTTCGTCAGACTTGTTGCATAGTGACGGAATTAGTTTCGTGGCGCGTCACTGAACCCTTTCCAACCTATCAATATCCTTACGCAAATACGGGCACCAAAACTGAACGGCATATGCTAAGCGAGGCCTGACTAGGGACTTTTAAAGGGGCAATATAATATTCTTCGATTTAAATTCGAAATTACGCGCTATGAAGCCTAACATCCTATTAGCTTTTGCGCAAGACTCTAGGCACTGGTTCCTAACTTTTAAATCCTTAGATACGCATACGCCTAAATCTACCTCCTCGTCAACGCTCGTTAACTGTCTATCATCCATCGTGTACGTGTAATTGTTGTTACGAGAACCTATATGCAAAACTTTACGTTTGTCTATGTTAAATTGCATCTGCCACTTATTCGTCCACTCTATAATCCTATTTACATAGTATTGGAGCCTATTTCTGTCGTCCACGTTGAGAACTTTACAGCCTATTTTAGTATCGTCCGCGAATTTTGACATGTTACTGCTCAAGTCTACATTTATGTCGTTAATGTAGATTACGAATGGCAATGGGCCTAACACTGAACCCTGAGGGACACCGCTACCCACGTCCAACCACCCTGATTCCCCACCATTAACGACGACCCTCTGTTTCCTGGCACGAAGCCATTCCTCTGACCAGTTAGCTACCTGACCGCGTATACCGTGCGTTAACCTTCGCAATTAATCTTCTATGCGGAACTGTATCGAACGCTTTCTTAGTCTAAATAAATAACCTCAGCCGCTCTATGCCTATCGTATTCGCGCACTATTTCGTTATAAAACTCTAACAATTTAGTTAAACAAGATTTATGGCGTCGAAACACACGCTGACCACTATTAATCAAATCGCGACTCTCTAAGTGATCGACGATGCGATCCCTAACTACGGATTCCAAAAGTTCACCGGCAATGGACGTTAAGATAATAGGCCTATAATTGCTAGCTACTGTGCGGTCGCCTTTTTTAAAAATGGGCGTAACGTTAGCTAATTTGAGGTCTTCAGATATAATCCCCACTTCCAGTGACTTATTAAAAATTTTTGTTAAAGGGCCTACGATAACGTCTTTCAAATGTCTAGGATAAAGTGCGTCAGGGCCTGGAGCCTTGCTAACTTTTAGCTTATCGATATAATGCGCAATCTCACTCTCGTAAACAGTTATTTCATTCAAAATAGTTTCGCTACTAAATGTTACGATATTGTCCACGTCGGGGACATTATTTACGTCTTCATTTACGTCTTCTACGGTAAAAACTGTCACAAAAAAAGTTGTTAAAAATGCCCGTCATCGCCTGAGCGTCGGAAGCCAAAGCGCTGTTAGCGTCCACTAGAGGGCCTATATTATCTTTTATCGGCTTACGATTATTGACGTAGTCAAAAAACTTTTTCCGATTATGTTTACTATCCGCAGCTACAAGTATCTCTAAATTACGCTTAGCATTCCTAACAGCTCTTTTAACCTGACGTCTAAGCTCGATATATCTATTAAAGTTAGCTACCGTGTCATTGCGCTTAAGTCTATACGCTCTGTTACGCTCGTTTATGCACTCACCTATTTCCCTAGTCCACCACTTGGGCCTACCATGATTACTAGCGCGCTTGGGCCTACGCGGAATAAACGCCCTTTCGATATTCAAAAAACTTTCTTTAAATGCCTCCAAATGAAAATTTGCGTCATTATCCATAAATAAATTATCCCAGTCCACTACTCTCATCCTATCATCAAAATTAGCCCTACGAAAATCAGGGACTTTTATTACGTTACTATCCTTACTCTTAAGGATAGTTAAGTCAGTGGGTTGAAGGTCCTACTAGGGGTAATAATAAACTAGATCTCGTATTCACGAGCCAAGATGACCTTTTCTCTAACCTAGTCTGAAACTTTGAGTAACAGCGATCACAATTTCATTTGATTTGACGTCGTCATTCTATTTAGTACTTGAGAAAATACGCACAAAAGGTTGGATTTTTTAGAGCAAATTTTATAAGTTTTCGAAGTAGTTTAGACACTTTTAAAGTTCTAATAAGTGAGGATGTCAATGTCACCTGGAATTAATATAGGGATCAGTTTAGAATATTGCTGAACACTTTTGTACCCACTAAAATAGTTCCCTCTTTGTCACCCAAGATGCCAAAATGGTTCAACAATGAAATTAGCAATGCTATTACAGAAAGAAATAGCGCCTACAAAGTACTTAAGTCACGTTCCAACCAAACTAATTCAGAAAATTGCATAAACCTACAGCGAAGGGTTAAATTCTTAATTAGGTCAGCTAAACGTGATGAAGAAGCTAGAGTTGCCTCACTCTGTAAAGTTAACTCTAAAAGAATTTTTTGCCCGTGTTAATTGCAGAAAAACAAATAAAAATTATGTACGTCTTCTAAAAGATATAATGGCATACTGAAATTCAGTGATATAGATATAGCTAATACGTTAAACGAGTTCTTCGTTACAGTCTTTACGGAAGAGGACTAAATTAAAGTACCAAATTCCCAGATTACGCATGGCGGTGACCATCCCTTTGAGACCATAAGTTTTATGAGAGATGAGGTACAACAACTGATTGACAAGATAAGTACAAATCACCCGATCCTGGCTTATTTCTTCCAAGGATATTAAGAGAGGTTAGCCACAATATTGTTGATGATTTAGTAACCTTATTCAAACAATCATCTGAATTAGGGAAATTTCCAACCGACTGGAAATTAGCAAATTTAACACTAATCTTTAAAAGGGGGAATAGGCAAAATTCTTGTAATTACTGCCCCCCATCATTTTAACGTCATTTTATCAACAAGCTGTTGAATCCATTATTACAGTATGTATAGTGTATCATCTGGAATCAAGCAATTTATTTTTTTATTCTCAACATGGATTCAGGCAATATAGTTCTTGTTTAACAAACCTGTTAGAATTTGTCCACATTATGTATACTTTATACGACGCGACTAGAGCAACAGAACGCTTCAAAATGATTTTGACAGGTTGGGCGAATGGTTTGGTACTTGGCAGATGCCACTGAACTTGGACAAATGTTAGGTAATGCACATAGGTTAAAAGAACCCGAAGGCCGCTCACTCTCTATTGGGGGGGGGGACTTGACAGACTGATCTAGAGAAAGACTTAGGGATCTATATCAGTAATGATCTTAAACCGTCAAAGCACTGTACAAAGTCGAAAAGATTGTCTTAAAAATACTGGGTTACCTATATTAAGAGACGGTTCCAATTTAGAAATAAGGAGATTGTAATGTTTCTTTACAATTCATGAGTTAGACCACAACTCGAGTATTGTGTGCAGTTTTGGTCTTCGTCCCTTAGGATGAATATAGAAAGGTTGGGAAGGGTACAAGCAAGGGACAGAATTGATTCCTTCAGTGAGACTACAGGACTACCAATGTAGATTAGAGCGCTTAAATCTGTTTACCTTAAAGACCAGGAGGTTGCGCGGTCAGCTTATTCAGGTTTTTAAGATGCTTAGTGGAATAGACAGAGTAGGCTACAGAAAGTTAGTTACTTAATATCAATCAACAAGCAGAGGCGCATTTACAGTGTGCGGGGCCTTGGGCAAACTATTTCTCGGGATATTATTTTAGTGTGTTAATGAATGACAATATTTTGTAATGCACGTAACAGATATATTTTTTTAACACACACAAAATACACATGCGGAAGCCAATCGGCTTATTAATGTGATATTGAAGACTATAACTTAAATATGTACACATACAGTGTATACAGCTACACTAGTAGGCTACACAGTTGTAATGCACTTAATAAACATCTACACAGTTATTGTAATGCACTTAATAAACAGCTACACAATTGTAATGCACTTAATAAACAGCTAAACTGTACAGCTTACTGTACTGTAGATAGTGTAGATTTGTAGTGAATATTACATAGGACGCTTCCTGGCTTTTTGTTTGGAAAACTGCGTGATTGTGTCCTCGAAACTCACCGACTGCAACGGTGTCTGGACAATTCGTCGCTGGACAATTCGTCGCCGGACAATTCGTCGCCGGACAATTCGTCGCCGGACAATTCGTCGCCGGACAATTCGTCCCTAGGACAGTTCGTCCCCAGACAGTTCGCCGCGTACAAATAAAATTTATTATCTAAGTTAGGTTTTAGAAAACGTAAAAAACTTCTAATATTTACTATTACATACAGTTACATACAATACATTTTAATAGTAACAAACATTAAAAAACAGATAAAGTGAAAGCATAAAAGGCATTTAAAATTTGAGATTATGGGCAACCCCTTTTAAGAACTGAAGCTTATTTATCGAGTCATACTTTTCTATTAATTTTAGTATACGACTATCTAGATCTCTGTATTTTTTCTTCTTAAAAACAACTTCCCCCTGAAGAAATTTCTGCATTTTGCTTCTCGCCAAACCTTCTTCGCGTCGTAGCACGTCTATAAGAGTCCATATATTGGGGTGGATTGCGCTCACCGCACGATTCAGGGCACTGTGAAAAGCTTCTAAGCCGTTTATGGTACGGGGTTGGGTTAGGTTAGGTTAGGTTAGGTTAGGTTTTTACTTGGTTTAAAGCCTAACTTAAATAATAATTTTTAATTTATGAAGGTTTTATGAAGAAAATGTTGCCGAGTGTGTCTTACTTTTATTTTGAAGGCGACGAGTACTTAAGGTCATATTACAATTTAAAACTTAAAAATTAATTTTGTAGGCGACGTACTGTCCGGGGACGAATTGTCCTAGGGACTAATTGTCCGGCGACGAATTGTCCGGGGACGAATTGTCCGGGGACGAATTGTCCGGGGACGAATTGCCCTCGCACCACTGCAACACCTCATGCTCTATACTCAACAACGCTAGGGAAGAAAGGCGCTCCTGGCCCATTGTGGAGCGAAGGTAATTTTTGATCAGTTTGAGTTTCGAGAATGAACGTTCACCAGAACAGTTCGTGACAAACATACACAGGTATATTTTCATTGCTATTTCCTTGTTTGGGAATGTTCCTTTGAGTTCGTTTGTGTTCATATGCTGATAAAATCTGTTGCACATGTCTTCACGTTCCGTCTGGAATTCTGTTTCACTTTCGGTGAGTTTCATTAGGGCAGCGAACTGCACAACTTCTGTTACCAGCTCTTTCTCCAGATCAGCCGGATAGCATTCTACTAGATGTTCAGCTGACCGTCGAAGACTGTCGATGTCCAGGACTAGAAGGAAATACAAAAATCCAAATCTTTTCTGCAGGACAGCGCACGCTTCTAGACGAGTGTTCAGAGTGGTACACAGTTTATTAATTATCGGTAGAAATGCAGTGGTCCGAAATGAATCTCTTGGTGTCAGGTTCGTATCTTCGGCAGTTCCGATTTCGTCATGATGGCGCTTTCTCTTCTTTGTGCGTTGAGTCGATTCCTTGTATACTCGACGACCACACTTCCCGATGCCCTGGTCCTCGAATTCGTCAAATCTTGATCTGAGATCTTCAACAAATTGCAGTAGTGATTTCAGCAAGAGGGTGGCTGAGTCTAAAGACATTCCTTGTTTTTGCAGAGATGCATTCGTTTTTTTTAAATCGTTTGAGAATAGTGTTCCAATAAAATGGCTGTTTCGAGTTGTTGTTGGCTTCTATCCTGGCTTCTGCAGTTTGACTGGTATCTGCTGCTAGCTCATCCAGTACCACGATATTCTCGGCGTAGCCTTCGGTTAAAGATTGGACGGCATCTGAGCTGGCTGACCAGCGGGTATCGGAGAGACCCTTTGTCGACCTTTAGTTTCTCACTACGGGAACTACTATCGAGAACCTCTACATGTCGACGCCATCGGTATGTCGAGGAGACGAGAAACGTGTAGACATTCTGAATTAGCATAAACAATTCAACGGCTGCTGTGCAACTGTCCACTGCTGATTTACTCAAGATTTAGTGAGTGGCACATGCATGGCACAAACTCAGCATACAGAGATTTTGACTTGATGTGGCTCTTTACGCCGTTGTATTTCCCTGCCATATCGCTTGCGTTATCATAAGACTGTCCTCTGCAGTCTCCAATTCGAATGCCATGCGTCTCCAGAAAGCTGAGGACCACGTCGGCGATTCCTTTCCCTGTATGTGTGTTCATAGGTATGAACTGTAGAAATCGCTTGACGGACCCAGACTCAACCACATATCGGCAGAGCTGGGCAATAAATACATTGAATGTATTTAAATACTAAATACTAAATACATGGGAGAAATGTATTTAAATACTAAATACATTTTACGAATGTATTTAGATACTAAATACAAAATACATCAATTGTATTTAAATACATTTGTAAATACATTTTAAATACACACACATTTTAACATATGCATTCACTAATTCATGAGTAACAACAATATAAAATGCTTGATAAAGGATGAAGAAATAGTACAATCTAATTTCCGATTATATATTTCCCTTTTTAGAACAAAACAAAAACAAAAGAACTTACGATTTCAACCAGTGACATATTATACTCATTATATCATTGCAAAATGAGTAACAATTAATGAGTAGATGAGGCATAAACGTAAACATAAGACGTAAACATAAACATAAGGCACCTTACGAATCTCTTTTATTTCACGGTTGCTGCGGATCAAAACCAATCTTTCAAAATTTTGTCTGAAAGAGAGTTTCTTTTGGGAGTCAAAGTGATTCCCGCGAATGAGAATATTCGCTCTACCGGTGCCGAAGATGGTAATGTCGTGTTATAGCGGAGGAAGTCTTTTTATGAGAGGATGTTTTCCCAAACTGTTGAAACATGAACCATGCTGTACTACACTGTCAACGCGTCGTACTGTGTTAGTACAGAACGTGTATTAAACCAGTAAAAGTATTTACATTTTTATATTTTGAGTATTTAAATACATTATATTTAAATACTCATTAAAGTATTTAAATACTATATTTAAATACATGAAAAACAATGTATTTATAAATACAGTTCTAAATACACAAATGTATTTAAATACAAATGTATTTAAATACTGCCCAGCTCTGCATATCGGACGGTGAAGCACAGTTGATCAGTGTGGGAAACATCAGGCGTAGAGTCGACGGATAGAGAGTAGTATTTTAACTGCTGGATTTCTCGGATAACCGTCTGAAGTACTTTATCGGCCATCAACAGTATGAGTTCCTCGCAAATGAAATGAGAGAGATACGCGGTGTGTCCGCTACCTTTGTTGGTATGCTCGCTTATATGCGCAGCTAGAAAACTGTCATACTTAAAAGTTCCAAAATTTCGTAATAGTTGCCGTTGTTTGGTGAACCGAAACGGGAGTCGTGTCCACGAATTGCTAGTCTTCGTGACGTGATATACTTGATAACGTCGACACAGCGCCGCAAAACTTCCTGCCAGTAGTTACACTCCTTTTCAAACTGGTTCACTAGTTTCGAATCAACACGGCCGGAGACAGACTTTCTAACCAACAAATATCTCATCGACTCCATATGTTGCTCACATTTTCCGTGTGCTTCGACCGATTGTCTACTATTCCAGTCGTTGAACCCGATTGTGAACTTGCTGTTCGCCCTCGACATTAATTTACAGACAAAACAGTAAACACAGCCTGTGGACTCGGAATAGCACAGCCATGACACCTTAATCCTCTCATTCGTCAGGCTATGTTTCTTAACAAATAATGTCTTCGTACATCGGTGTGTTGTACCACTTTCAGTAATTGAAGAGTTACTGAAGTCGCTGTCATAATTTCGGCAATCTGATGTTCCCCGCTCTATCCAGAACTCTCTAAAGCAGTGGTTCTTAACCTGGGGGGCGCGTCCCCCTAGAAACAGGAATTTCTCTAATTGTATTTGTTATTCTCTTAACGAGAGCATGGGCTAATATTGAGAAGTTATTGAGAATGTTATTTTGATTGAAGGGGGGCGTGGAGGGAAGGACCAATTCCTAGAGGGGGCATGGTAGTAAAAAGGTTAAGAACCACTGCTCTAAAGTCATCGGTCAACACTTGTGGCCACAAACCAACGTCATTAATTGCATGTCCTGAAGCTAGTGGGCCTGCTGAACGCACTGACGTAGACGGGTCTTCTGAAGACGCAGCTGCTGATGTAGCGGAGGCAGCTGCTGGGCTTGCTGAACGCACTGACATAGACGCGTCTTCTGAAAACACAGCTGGTGGGCCTGCTGAAGGAGCTGACTTAGTTGCTGATGATTTAATCCAATTAGTTAGTTTCGGCACCGTCGCAAGAAACTCTTGTCTGCGCTTCTTATCCTTACGCTTTTCACCACCGGGTTTATATTTCCTCCTTCGATCCCGGTCACGGCTCGTTTCCATGTTGTACGTATTGCAATGCCAACAATAAGAACATAAATCATGAATCTGCAACAGAAACAAGAAGTAAGTTAGTAACATCATTAGAAATGAATAACACTAACAAGAACAACAAATTAAACACCATCAAAGCGGATATTAATACCTGATGCCATGCCGCCTGCCGGAAAAAGTAAAACTCGTCGCAGATGGCAAATACGTGACGTTTAATTTTTTTAAATTGAAATTTGCGGGGCTCATCGGGCGCGGGGCCTTAGACATTTGCCCGGTGCGCCACCCCCTAAATGCGGCCCTGCCAACAAGAAATAATGGTTTTAAATTGAAACTAAAACCATTTAGTACCTCTCTCTGCGATAATTTCTTCTCCTATAAAATAGTTAATACCTGAAACCAACTTTCCTCGGAGGTTGTTTCAAGCCAAAGTTTAAATATGTTTGAAAAAAAAAATAGGTCATGAATACAGTCAGGGTTTAAGACAGTCCCGACATATAACAATTTAAGAAGCCATTAAATAAATATTTTGAAAATAGTATTGTAACGTAACCTCGCAGGAGTTTCTTTAAACATTTACTCCTATTCTTAGTCGCCCCCCCCCACATTACAGAGACACGTCTGGTTACATTGTGCCCACATAGCACGATCAGCCATCGAGCAACGCCTTTTTTTATCACTTGCCTCATAAACGCCAATAAGTGGGAGACAGCTGAATTTGCCTTAGCAACAAACGGATGATCACCCACGAAACGCTTTCATTCTCCATAAAGGACAAGTGCAGAAGGATAGATACAGGGACCTCCACTGATATTTCTCGCCAGAAAGAGCTTTTTATATGAACGACTCAATATATCGCTTGCCTTTTACGGCGGCAGACCCAAGTTGAAACTCGGTGACATCATAGAATTGGCAGACACACACACACATGACAGACATCCAATTACAGAAAACACAATCACACACTTGCCTGCCTTGTTAATAGGTCTAAAAATAGAGTAGAAAATATTTTGTAGAAATACATATTTTCATAATGAACCAAAAACATATGCATGGCATGGCTTAAGTAGGGTAGAGTTGCGTTTCTGCTGCCACGATTCCTTTTTTATCTTTTCTCTTGGGTGGCTGAATGCACGTGTCGGGTGAGGACAAGGCGTGGAAAATCTGATTTCTGTTCTCAACTTCTGTTTCAACCCCTTACTCCTAGAAGCATTTTGTCACTTTGCCGGTGTGATGGCTTTGCGCGTACATGGGTGTAGACATTGAGAGTCTAACCTTTACCTCTTTTAATCCTTTTGGGGTTAACCTTCAGTGGGCCATGGGGTCTTTGTTGGACCGACGGTAAATAGAGCTGTAAAAATATATCATAAAACCGCAACATCATGTTCGGGGGTCTTGTGACGGTACCAAGTGCAATCGGCAAAAGTATATTGTTGATTAGTTTATACAGCGGTGCTATCTAATTGTACGATCTGTGTGTGTGTGTGTATGTATGTCATAATTGTAGAGTTAGCTTATATGTTCTCCTCTTCCCTGTAAAATTTCCTTGTCTACTATTCCAAGGTCAAGGTATTTTCTTCAACCTTTTTCCGTGCCCGCCTCTGGCTGGGAGGGTGGGGAGAGAGCCTTATACTTTTCTATCTAGTGTTCTGACACTGTTAGAATAGTTAAAAAATTAACTAGTTTAATAACAGGGACCTCCCCAAGTGGACCGAAAGGTCTCTCTCTCTCTCTCTCTCTCTCTCTCTCTCTCTCTCTCTCTCTCACTATATATATGTCTAGTAACCTGGTGGGTGTCATGCAACAATCCCTCATCGTATGAAAGTCAATCTTGGCCCTGTCTCGAAGGTTGGCACAGTAGTATATTGGAATCTATCCTCTACCCAGCGTTCTTGTCTGCGCATGCGCGTTTCGCTCTACTTAAGTGCGCCTACACTACGTAACTGGTATATGAGAGGAGGTCGTAAAAGCGCATTTGTGTCGAGTGAAAAGCGCATGCGCAGACAAGAACGAACACTGGCTTTTACATTGTCATCAATTTTCCAGATCGCGTGATCTTTTGTCCGAATGGATGCCAATATACAACTGGTTTGGTGAAAGAGATACTAGCTTTCTTGTTCTCCATTTCGCACACGCGCACACACCTTATCTGGATTTATCCTGAGCTAGGTGTCTAGTTTTCTTTGGAAGATGTCTACCTCTGCACCAGTCGTTTTCCTAATTTCCTTTGCTAATTAGTTAAATTTAGTTTCTTCAGTTGTGAGGGTGTTCTTTGTCTAGCCTTTCGTTTAGGGACATTCTACATTTTTTCATATTTTCTAGTATTTTATGTGGATTGTTATAGTGTTGAGCTTCATATAAGGAACTTGTTTGACAAATATTTTGCATGTCTAAATTGTAGTGTACCTCTCTCCTTTCCAACGAGTATAGATTTAATTTAGTTACTAATTGAGTTTGGCTGTGAAGTGTGTGTGAATTCTTTCGTAATTGGCTAATTTCTTCTTTTCTTCAAGGGTCGTTAAGAATGAGCAAATACTCCAAATTTGGCATGACCAATGATCACTATTTTCAGTAAAGGAATCATTATATTATCATTCCTTAAGTGTCAGTACCAGTGACGCTTGCTGTTTCATGCTCCTTTTTAAGTAAGATTAACCGTGCTAACAGTCGTTGAAGCAAGATGTTTCTCCCTCAGTAAAATTGTGAACTTACGAAGATTACGGTTACAATTTGATCATGTTACCTACAGTACGTAACTAACAACGTACGTAACAAAAACTTTATTTCAAATTTTCTGGTGACGTATGGTACTCCCTTTCATGGTCCTAAGGAAGAAGCGGGCAAACAACATTCGCAACCTTGAACGAACAAACGAAGAAATGAGTTTTTAATACTACATTACATTGCTCTTAAAATGTTCGCGAAAGGATATGCAAATGCCTTAAAATCTGAAGTGAAAGACTTGGGGGTCATAAATACAACTCTCTCTTTGACCCGTACAAAAATGTAATAAAAGACGTACAAGCAGTTATAAAAGTGGTACAGCATAATAAGTTAAGTAGTGATAATACAAAGCCACAGTACAGGAATATACAAAATGGCCACAAAATCCCTTTGCCAGTGAAATTACATCATATCTGTATGTTGCCCTCGTTTTTCATGCAAAGGGACTATGTGGCCACCCTGTAGAATTCAAAAAGAACATTCAATTTCTCATAAGAAATAAAGAACCTCAAATTTTACTTAAATTGAGTTAATATAAAAAATTTCACTATGGCTAAAAAGTGGACACGCCTCAATTATAACGTACGATTTCAGTGAAATATTTTTGTTTGTGTAATAGTGAAAATAAAAGCCTAATTTGTTAACATAAATGCTAAAAGTAACGTTAATTCTGTTCATGAAATATATAAACTACTAAATTTTAATTTGAATAGCTTTATAATTCATTTAGGTAACATTCCGAGTCACCTCTACAAATCGAATACCATAATTGTATGTGACTTTAATATTAATTTGCGAACTGATGCAAATCCTCCCGTTAGTCGCTCGTAAAATTTTAAATTTTATGAATTACCTAATGAATTCTGAATTAATTAATTAATTACTAAGCCCACTCGAGTCTTCAACTATGGTAATCTAATAACAGAGTTTACAATTGATGATAACATACTTGTAA
Source organism: Bathynomus jamesi (assembly GCA_023014485.1). NCBI lineage: Eukaryota > Metazoa > Arthropoda > Malacostraca > Isopoda > Cirolanidae > Bathynomus > Bathynomus jamesi. The sequence continues at coordinate 398,516 of JAJOZX010002656.1, read as the reverse complement.
TAGTAATGGTCTCGTAAACCGTGGAATTATAATTCCAGTCATTAGTGATCATTATCGTACTGTACTTGTATTATATATGATGATATTGTACGGGATACTGATAAGACGACTACTGATAAGACGACTACTGAATACAGAAGATTGTTTTAACGAAAGGAAATTCCTTGGGGGCTGAAGAAAATATTCAATTTGACTGTAATGAGCTTATGAACGACCCAGATCGTATATTTAAATTTTTCTATGACTCCTTGTTTCATATTTTTAATAATTTCTTTCACCTTAGGAAGGAAAGAGTTTCTCCCAAAAGTATTTGCAAACCCATGGATCATTCCAGAAAGATAAATTTTGAAATTACAGTTACAAAGTCAAATTATTAAACTATAATTATATACACACTATAGAAAAAATGTAACTAAATTAAACAGGATTTCAGAGTATAAAATTATTATAGCAATCAATTTCCTACCCACGCACAAAGGAAACATAAAAAGAAATATGGCCAACTGTAAACAGTCTTACTGTATTGCGTAAAATTCGACCTTTCAACATCAAATTTGTGAATCAAAAGTAGATTTTTACTACGTGACCCTTTTGGTTGTTTACATTGATAACGAATAGCCAAATCGTATTCGTAACGAGTTTACTTCTGAGTTGGACCTACACAGCCTACGTGGGGATTCTCACAGTCACGGGGTCAATACATCCTCTGTGGTTGACGGGCCTCATGCGACAGTGAACTCTTAATAACAGCTTCCACGTTAGGCAACTAATACCATGTTCTCGGGCCTAATTGTTTTAGCATTCATTTACATCACACCACAACATCACAAAATAGAACCACATATTAACAAATAAAATACTTTAAACTCCAACCACTATTCGGTGTATTTTTCCTTGTGACGTCAGCGGTTGTCACTGTGCATGATTCATCATGAACAACATATACTGCAAATTCGTTTCCTCCAGAAGGCAACCCAAAATGCGCCCGTTCTAATCGCCAATACGTTTATACCACCTCGAGCATAGATAAACCGAGGTCTTGGTCCAGTTTGCGAAGAACACCTCGTAATACTGAAATAGTTACCACTAACTATTCAATGCTTTATGCAGGTATGGTTACCGAAATGAATTTCTACACTTATACCATTTGAAAATTTTATATCTATATCTATACTCGTACCCATACCTCATTCAAATTTTATTTCTATACCTACACCCGTACTTTGCAAATATTTATTTCGATGCCTGTACCTATACATATACCTTGATTTATTTCTATACCGTTCGCATAACTATACCATACCTAAATTTATATTTGATATGGTATCAACCAGACTTATAGGCAATTTGTTGGAAGGTTTAACCTCCCGCAACATCAAAGGTCATATGGCCGGGAAAGGGTTTCAAAGCTATTTCAATTTCATATCAAATTGTATATTTAATTTTTGTATTTTATAAAACACTTTATCATTCATTATAAACGCTGATCAGTTTTCTATTCATTTAAACTTGGTTTAACTCACATAGGCTAAAAAAAAAAAAAAGAAAAAAAAAAATTATGGTTTTTTTCTAGCTTCTTTTAATGTAAGATGTAATTTCTATATTTTATATTTAATTAGAAATAACCTCGAATAAGTTTATAAATGTATTCTTTAATGTAAATAGAAAAAAATCAACTTGCACTGAATAATTTCTACAGGGGCCCATAAGTTCCAATTGATTATAAAAAAATAAATAAATAAATATCAGTTTATAATAAGTTCAGAAATATTTATTAATTTATTCAAAGTGCAAAATATAAACCATCTCAACATATATTCTTTCCTTTTTTTTTTATATCCACTGGATGGATTTTCGCTTTAATTATAACCAATTGGGACTTATGGGCCACCCTGTAAAGAGTTTAGTCCTTATTTTTGTTGATTCGGACAAACAATGCGTTTCTAATAGTTTGATTGGTAATTCTGTTTCTTAAAGGGATTTGGAATGCAATGAAAACCCGAAAAGAGTCTCTTCACAGAAACCTAAGTAACAGGGTGTGACAATGCAAAAGACTGCACCTGTAATGCTTACAAGTAATATAATACAGTAACACTATATTGGTATAAATGAAGGCGTCTACAAAATACAGTAACCCCTTTTTAACGGTCAAAAAAATATTCAACTTTTTTTTATAAATAAGCACGTTTTGGACCGCGTAAATCCAAAAACGCGCAAATGGGGTGTTACTGAAGTCGTTCTTCGAATCCGGGCGAGGATTTTGTACAGTAATTTTGACCACACGTGTAATAGTGGTTCAAAATTTGTTAAAACGTAGGTCTAAGGTGAGCCAACAAGCTTGATCTTTGTCAGAATAAACAATTCGGGCGGAAGCCAAACCGAAGTTAACAAGTATATATATAACAATCCAAAAACATTGTCCCTATATATAAAGGAGGGGATAGACCTCAACCAAAGAACTATCGACCAGTGTCATTGATGTCCCACCTCACCAAAGTATCTGAAAAATAGTTAGAAAGAAAATCTACGATTTCTTGGAGACACTGGAAAGATTCAACGAAATCAGAACGGATTCCGATCAGGTAGATCATGCCTATCACAACTAATAGAGCACTATAACAATATCCTAGACTGCAGGGCTGGCCAAGTTGTTTTGTCAGCGGGCCACTTTATAAAAAATCAAAAGTCAAGCGGGCCACCTTAATATTTTATTATCATTAAAATATCACAATTAGTAACTGCAAATAACCGTTTATCAAAGTAAACTTATACTAAACTTTTGCCAAATACAAAATCTTAAAAATTACAAATAAAACTTGCTTCTGAATACAATGTTCGGTGTGGTAAAGCGATCGACAAGAAACAACGTCGAGGTGGTAGCAAAGTCACTAAGATTCTGAAGGGTAGGGAAATATTGGCGCCTAAAACAAACAGTATATATCACTGATTGTGCTTATAATATTTTTTTTTTTTTTAATTTTTTTTTATATTTTTTTTTTTTATAGAATTAATATATTTTTTTATTTATTATTTCTGAGGCGGGTAACCTCAAAGTCAAACGGGCAACTTTTGGCCCGCGGGCAATAGGGTTGGCCGGCCCTGTCCTAGAGGCACTGGAAGACAATACAACTACGATGTCATATACACGGATTTTGCTAAAGCTTTTGACAAATGTGATCATGGTATAATAGCACATAAGATGAAATATATGGGGATAACAGGCAAAATGGGAAAATGGATCTACAACTTCCTCAGAGAACGTCTATAAGTTGTCAGAATTCAAGGTATCATCATCAGAATCGGAAGTACGCAGCTGAGTACCACAAGGTAGAGTACTGGCCCCCCCTGTTTATTATCATGCTAGTAGACATAGACAGTGGAGTAAACAGCAACAGTATAGTAACATCTTTTGCAGACGATACAGAGATCAGCAGAAAGATCAACGATGTAAATGAAGTAGAGGCCTTGCAGAGGGACACGATCAAAATATACAAATGGTCAGAAAACATGACATTTAACACCGAAAAATTTCAGCTCTAGAGATATGGTAGAAATGAGGAACTTAAACAGACTGCATATTATGCTCCAGATAGACAGAAAATTCAGAGAAGCACGAAAGCGATCGATCTGTGGGTAATAATGACCGATGATGCGAAATTCGAAACAACAAAACAGATAGCGATAAATAAAACAGAGAAAGTCGCGGGACAGATACTAAGAACGTTCAGAAGAAGGGACAGGACAGTAATGATTCCCCTGCTGAGAATACTCATTATACCAAAACTTGAATACTACTCAGTTTTGACGTCCCCATATAAAAAGGAAGAAATTAATAAACTAGAAGAAACTCAGACATTTCACAGCAAAGATTGAAGGCTGCAAAGAACTCAACTACTGGAAAGACTACGTAAACTAAATCTGTACTCCCTAGAAAGCTAGAAAGAAGAAAGAGGTACACCATAATCTACATATGGAAAATGATAGAAAAACTGGTACCAAACCACAAACTAAACCCAATTACCATTCAAACAACACTGGAACATAGGAAAGGCAAGATGTGTAGTGTTCCCAACTTGAAGGCCCGACAAGGGACCTCTTCAGCACTGAAGGAAAATAGTTTGGTTGTCAAGGGGGGGGGGGGCCCAAGACTTTTTAACCAGCTTCCAAAGGACCTCAGAAACGTTACAGGGGTCAAAGTTGAAGTCTTCAAGAGAAGCCTAGATGCCTGGCTCAAGACGGTACCAGATGAGCCAGGTGTACCTGGCTATGTACGGTGGAGAGCGTAAGAAAGTAATTCGCTCCTCCACCAAGTCAGGCCTAGAGGCGGGACCACCAGCTTGACCTTCGTGTGAAGAGACCAACACACGGGACTTAAACGAGGTTAACGAGGTGTATATATAGTACTCATGCGGTTATCCGTGATTCTCTCAACCGTGAATCGATTGAGTTAACCTTAATTTACTAATCGTGACTATTGTGCACATATCCGTGATCATGATACCTAGTTAATTGTGATTTGGCGTGGTATTTACATCCGCGGTTCACCACCCCACCACAACGCCCCTCATTCATTGTTTCTCAGCGCTTCATAGAGGTCACATTACATGCGCTTGTGAATTACTAACTGTACAGGGTGATTCACTCGCTGGTTGCCCCAGCGGATATATTAGCGATACTCCGGGGCAACCAGCGAGTGAATCACCCTGTATATTATACTGTGATAGAATAATAATGTGTGTGGTAGTACGCGAGGTGTGAAGTTAGTCAAAGGTGGAGGGCAGTAGTGGCTGCACCACTTGCTTAACGGCGGGGTATACTGAGTTAACCGTGAAATCGGGTTTTATATGAAATCTTAAAAATTTATGACGTCATTCCGATCCATGACCCTCTAAAAAGCAGTATATTTCAAAAACCATATTAACTCCTATTTGGTTTACTTGACAAAAATTATGTTTGCTATAGTTTTCCTAAGTTAGCCCTATCAAACATAATTTCTTTTAGTTTAACATATTTGGTTAGTGAATAATTGAATTACCATCAATATTTTTGTTACATTAACGTGCAAAAAAAAGTAAAATCACATTTTTTTTACACATCCAAATCTTAAAAAGTAGTTTTTAAAACCTTTATTTTAAAAGGGCACAATAATTAAAAGTTTCGTCATAGCATCTCTGTAAACCAACTAAAATTAAGCCTTTTTCTTGCTTAGCAAGTTAGTCTACTTATTACCCAATGATTTCTAAATCATATGGCTTCAACTATTTTGGCGTAGGCCCTATAGGTATAGGTGTCTAGTTCAGTAGGCTTATGGAAAAAATGAGAACACATTTGCAATAAATTTTTATCATAATTTTTAGCTCACATCTACAGATATTTATTTTATTTACACAAATCTTCATTTTTTAAAGCTTTTGAGCAATGATAGAAAAAACTGAACCGACCCTTGGCCTATTTAACTAGGGCACCTTTATAAGTTTTCAAACTTGGCACATTAAAAAACAGGAAGAAATTGTCGTACAGACAGATAACAAAAGCATGATTAGATTTGAATATAGCTAGTCTTTATTTTATGCTAGTTTTATATAAAAATTAAATATATTTTGGAAACGCGCGTCGATTCGATTCTGTAAATCTTGAAGCATGTCGAACGTCGACATGTATTCTTACACCATCGATTACCGTCATCTTACACCCGACATTTTATTTAAATTCATGTTAGAACGTTCCTGACTCGAGTTGTTTAACAACGTAAAATCTCAACGCCTGAAGGTATGCAGTATAGTAAGAAAGCCCTAAGTATAGAAATAAGTATAGTTCAGTTTCTATACCAATATACCCAGTGGCGACTCCAGCTCTTCAAGACTACTTGGGCTCTTTTTAAATTTTCAAGTCTACATATGAGCCGACATTTAAATGCATGACAATAACTTAAGATTATCAATAAAATAAATAAATACATACCTCGGTAAAAAAAATTATTTGATTTTTATTTACTTGAACATAACGTCTAAGCGTCTTGGTTTTAAAGCAAATTCCTTTAATATTCGGTCATGTAATTCCTTTTTGCTTTCTAAATCAAATGGTTTTTCCTTTAATGATAACACTATGTCCTCCATGGGTGGGCTATACTTCTCAGAATACTTATAATATTAAAAATAAATCAGATTATTTAAGAAAAGCGAACAACCTCACATTGCGGCAAATATCAAACTGCACCGCCGCCCGAGGCAGTTGAAGGCACGCTTATCGAAGTAAAAAGTTATCATGTATCGCCAGAATTAAAAACTGTGCCTCTACAAGGCCGAAGGATATAAGCCCGAGTTGAAATGTCTTTTCTTTATAAAAAAAATTAATAGGAGGAAAAACGTATTTTATTTAATGAGAATTAGAAGGAGGACTATTATGTAACCGTATGCAAGCAAATAATTATTCATTAAAAGAACTTTAAATATACGATATTACTTATACTTTCTCGGGCGTAATGTCTTGCGCCCGAGTAAAGGATCTTGAAAGATTACACGGAAACTTAGTGTCAATATAGTTTTTTTATAGGTAGTAAGGGTATCTAAATGCGCTCAAAATTTGCTTGCGTGACGAAGGCTAGACAGAAAAATAGTAACATACTACCAGCCAAAAAATTTTTGCAATTTGTATTTAAAACTTTTTTTAAACTTAAATCTATAAATACACAATTTTATCTCGTGCTTCCCTTGCCTCTCGGCTGCTCAGCCCGAGTGCAGGAGTCCCCACTGAATATACCCATACCTCATGTTATATATATATATATATATATATATATATATATATATATATATATATATAACAGGGTGGGTACCAAAAAAGTGACCCCTTAGAGGTAAACTGCTGTCATATTAAAAAAAGTAAGGGGACTAGAGCTCCCAAACTTCATAGATGCTTACCTCAGCATCATGTTGTCTTAATTGAGAAATTGCTCGATGTGTCCCCCTTCCTGTTCAACGCAGGCCTCCAAACGTGGGCGCCGCTGATCAATACACCTGTTACATATCGTTGAGACACCTTCTCCCAGCCGAGCAGAATTATTTCGCGTAGTTCATCTATGTCTTTTATTTGGTACCAAGGATGTAAACTTTGGACTTCAGGACTTCCCAAAAACCATAATCTAGTGGTGAAAGATCGGGGCTACTAGCCGGCCACATATTGGGTTCGATAAAATCCGGTGTTTCGTTCTCAAGGAATGTGACAGTTTGGCGTGCTCTGTGAGCAGGGGCTCCATCTTGTTGCGAAGTATATGTTTCACCACTAATTCGTCGAATATCAGTTAGTGGTAAAACATTTGAACAGTAATAGTCCGCGTTAATTTTTGCCTTTCTTTCGATAAATACAATCCTGCTTTTCCTCAATTTTGGCACACAAACCCCTATCATAATGCTTGGAGAGAATTTCGAGGTTTCTTTAACTAAGATTTTTGAAGGTATGTCTCGTTTTTTATGGACGTTCCCATACAAGCGATCATTCTGATGGTTTATTGGGGGCCGTCGATAAAACATTTTCTCATCAGAAAACCATATTCGTCTCACGGATTGTTTGTCGAATCGACATAGCAGCCTCCTAGAGCAAGTAAGACGTTTGTTCTTGTTTGCATCAGTTAGAACCTGACATGAAACACGTTTGTAGGCACGTAGATTCAGGTCCTTTTTGGCGATGTTTCTAACACACACACGATTTATTCCGGTCCTTTTTGCGATTTTTCTTGAAGAAGGGTGACTCCCAGGCTGATTCTCCTAACTTAAAATCAAATCTTGAACCAAGCTTATATTTTCTTCTGTTGTGGCACTACGTGGTCTCCCACTCCCTTTTCGTCTGTCAATCTCGCCTGTTTCATCAATCTTGCGAATTACTCTTTTTAGACCTGACAAGGTCCAAGGTTTATCTGGGAACTCTCGTACAAGACGTTTTGCACCTCGTCCTTTTGTAATTCTTAAATTTTTTACAAGAAATTTATCCTCAAGGTTGTAGGAAGGCATTTTAACGACGTTAATGGGCTAAGCAAAATTCAAGTTTTATGAACATTAGCTATCAGGACCTAGACCGTAAAATCTGAAAAAAAAACAAAGCAAATAAGATTTCAAAAGACAATATTTTAATAAATAAATCTTCATTTGTATACCTTTTTCCTCCATACGAACTCGCATAAACAGTAATTTTTGTTGTTGTTATTAATGTTTATTTGTTGCCTGTTTAGACCTAGTTTAGTCTGAATATTATTGTTGTAGTGTGAGCATATGATAATGCAGTGCTGTGATCTGTCTACTTGTGAGTTGCCCCTGATCAATTGAATGCCCGGTTAGGGCAACTGAATGCCAGGTTAGGTCAATTGAATTCCCGGTTAGATTTTTGGTCTTCCTTAAATTCTGAACCGTGTTTTATTTGTGAAGTATAATCCAATACAGTTATACATGTATTTAATACTATAGAGAATGTGTAATTTATCAAAATTAACGTATTCTATATCCTTTATGTTTTGCAGGTTTAAGTAATTTTCAGGTGAAAATTAATAAAATGATAAATATAAAACATAATAAAAGTTTGATAAATAATAATGAATAAAAGAGCATCTTGATAAAATCATTGATAATAGTTCTTTGGTACGTATAAGTATTATTCTTTGGTATAGCGCTCTAACTTAATGATACTGATTGATTTACTAAAGTATTTCTTGGATGTACCTTTAATGCTAAGATAACTCTCTATTCTTTGTATTTGTACTATTGTTTATTTAATTAACGTAGTTCTTATGTTTCCTTTTGCAGTTGTGTCAAAGATGTTAGCGGTATTTTTAGTTGATTAAAACCTAAGTTGAGCTGTTTTCATTTTGGGTCCTACTCACTTCAATTTAATCAACTAAAAACTCTTCGTCTGTTGTTGCGATGGAACGTGGACTACGGCCTGAAAGACTTGAGGTACTACCGACTGCGCCTGAAGCGGCACGTACTTTCAAACATTGGCTTTTCGTCTTCTCGCGATATAAGAATGCACTTGAAGGAAGTAGTAACACTTATCTCGGACTCTTGGCTAACTGTTTCTTCCGAAAACTTTGAGATTATATCTGAGTGTACTACTTACGACGGGGCCTTAACTACCTTGAAGAATGCATTCATTCAGCCCGCCAATGAAGTAGTGGCTCGTCACAAGCTCGCTACTCGCAAACAACAAGGCACGGAGTCCATAGACGGCAGTGGATCAAGCTCGGGCCTTAGAGATTGCAATGAAAGATTCTCAAGCTTATGATTCTGCTACCCCTGAAAGTCGCCTTATAGCTACGGTAGAAGCCGTTAGTGAGAATTGCCCTGTTGACCCCCGGCAGACATCGAGAGAATCTGTTCAGGAAACCGAAACATGTGCTGCCGCTCCTCGCCGTAACCAGAAATGTTTCTTCTGTGGTAACTCTTCACGACACGATCGCTCGCAATGTCCCGCTCGTGACGCAACTTGCTACAAATGTAGAAAACGAGGTCATTTTTCAAAGGTTTGCAAGTCCACAAAGGAGCCAGTCAGTGCGTCTGTTCACTCAGCAACCCTCGCTTGTGTGCCGTCTACTCTGAAGAATTCAATTGTTGACTTACATGTCAACAATTATCTCTTGAAGGGTCTCCTGGATACTGGGAGTTCCGAAAACTTCATATCTGAATACATCGCGCAAAACCTGAAATTGCCAATGCAGGACTATCAAGGAACCATATCTATGGCCTCGGTTAATCTCACAACTCCGATAAACAAATTCTGTGAAGTGGAATTGAAAATAAGGAAACGTTCCTATGGCAATGTTCGACTTCTCGTACTTCCCGGATGCTGTACTGATGTTATCCTTGGCTTACCTTTCCTGGGTAAACACTCCTTTGTTAAAATGAATTTCGGGGGCTCTGAGCCCGACTTGGAAATTTGCTCTCTAGCGACCTTAAAAATTGATCCACCCCGCGTATTCTCCAACCTTTCCCCCGATTGTAAACCTATAATAACGAAGTCACGCAAGTTCAAAACGTCGGATACTGAATTTATACGCTCAGAAATTGACCGAATGCTTCAGGAAGATATCATAGAACCTAGCGACTCTCCTTGGCGTGCACAGGTCCACGTTGTTAACAACAGTAACAGCAAGAAAAGGTTAGTAGTCGACTACTCTGTAACCATAAATAAATTTACGCACCTAGACGCCTACCCGCTTCCAAATATAAAGGATTTAGTCAACAAAATTTCTTCGTATAAAGTATTTAGCACTATAGACTTACGAAGTGCTTATCACTGTGTGCCACTGCATGCTGATGATAAAGCTTACACGGCATTCGAAGCAGATGGCCGTCTGTTTCAATTTAAACGTCTTAGTTTCGGGCTCACGAACGGAGTTGCGTGTTTCCAACGTATAATAGATAGTCTGATAAGAGAAAATACATTAATAGATACGTACTCGTACTTTGACGACGTGACGATATGCGGTCGTACCCAAGAGGATCACGACAAAAATCTATCAATTTTTGGAAGTTGCCCAAAAATTTAAAATGACGTTGAACAACGACAAAAGTCACTTTTCTAAAGATACTATTTGCATTTTAGGTTATCAAATCAGCCACAATGAACTCCGTCCAGATCCGTCTCGTCTCGCCCCTTTGAAAGAAATGCCGATACCTACATGTAAACGGTCGCTTTCTCGCTTAACGGGTCTCTTCGCCTACTATTCAAAGTGGGTTCCTCAGTTTTCCCAGAAAATACGCCCCTTGATAGATGCCAAGTTTCCTCTCTCCAAGGAAGCTGTCGCCGCTATTGAAAAATTAAAATCTGCCATAATTGGATCAGTTAAAGCCAATATCGATGAAAATATGCCGTTCACCGTGGAAACTGACGCTTCCGATGCAGCAATCGGTGCCACCCTCAATCAAAATGGCCGGCCTGTAGCCTTCTTTTCTCGTTCGCTAATTTCTGCTGAGAAAAATCACTGCGCAGTAGAGAAGGAAGCGTACGCTATTGTAGAAGCTGTCAGGAAGTGGAGACATTTTCTCTTAGGTAAACAATTCACACTCATAACAGATCAAAATCTGTCTCATATAATATGTTTGATATTAACACAAAGGCAAAATAAAGAACGAAAAGATAACTCGTTGGCGATTAGAACTCATGCCTTATAGTTATGAAGTTGTGCACCGACCGGGCTCTCTCAACACCGCAGCTGACGCTTTATCACGAGAGATTTGTGCTTCCACATCTCAAAGTGATCTATACGAACTTCACAAATCACTTTGCCATCCTGGGGTAACCAGGCTTGCACATTTTGTTCGAGTACGCAATCTTCCTTATTCTGTTGACGATATCAAACGTGTAATTTCTAGCTGCCACACTTGCCAAAGGTTGAAACCAAAATTTTATCGACCCCAAGAACACGAGTTGATTAGATCTATGCGACCTTTTGACCGTTTAAGCATCGACTTTAAAGGTCCGCTGCCTTCTTCGTCTAGTAATAAATATCTGCTCATTGTAGTCGATGAATTTTCTCGTTTCCCCTTTGCCTTTCCTTGTCGCGACACTTCTTCCCCTACAGTGATATCTTGCCTAACTACTTTATTTTCGATTTTTGGGTTGCCAGGGTATGTACATTCGGACAGGGGAGCCTCATTTATGTCCGCAGACCTCAAATCCTTTTTACATCAACGAGGTGTCCGACAAGTCGTTCGACTCCCTATCACCCTACTGGTAACGGCCAGTGCGAGCGCTACGTCGGCCTTGTATGGAAGACAGTCACCTTGGCTTTAGAATCCAAAGGTCTGCCCATCCGCGCCTGGGAGTCCGTGCTGCCGGATGCTCTGCACTCTCTACGTTCGTTATTATGCACCTCAATCAATTGTACTCCTCACGAGCGTCTCTTTGCCTTTCCTCGAAAATCTACGTCTGGGATGAGTATGCCGACATGGCTTTCGTCTCCTGGGAAGGTATTGCTACGAAAATACGTCAGAAACAAAGACGATCCATTAGTTCAAGAAGTAGAGTTGTTGGAATCTAATCCCAATATGCTCATATCCGTTTTCCCAGCGGTCGGGAAGATACGGTCGCTATTAAAGACCTTGCTTCTGCTGGCGATTCCCCTATCCGGACCGAGACGAGACCTGAAGTTCCGATTGAAAACGTTGACGTTCCACAAAACTTAGATGTTGAGACTCAAGATCAAACTCTAGATGCACAGACGCCAGTAATAGACCAAGCTCCCATTCCCCAAAATCAAGATTCACCTACCAATCCTCCTCTGCGTCGCTCCTCCCGTATCAGACGACCAGTTGATCGATATGGTTACTCTTAGATTTAAGTTTAATTAGTTTAAGCTAGTTTGTACATTTAGGTTAGAAAACCTGCGCCTTACATGTGATCGTTTCAGAATTTGAGGGGGGAAGAATGTAATAATTTTTGGTCTTCCTTAAATTCTGAACCGTGTTTTATTTGTGAAGTATAATCCAATACAGTTATACATGTATTTAATACTATAGAGAATGTGTAATTTATCAAAATTAACGTATTCTATATCCTTTATGTTTTGCAGGTTTAAGTAATTTTCAGGTGAAAATTAATAAAATGATAAATATAAAAACATAATAAAAGTTTGATAAATAATAATGAATAAAAGAGCATCTTGATAAAATCATTGATAACACTGGTATGCATATGAAATTTTTTTGTCTGCTGTGAGGGTTTTTTCAACTCATATTATATAATTCGACCATGCTGAATTCGAAAATGACATTGGTTTTCCTCAATCAGGTCAGGATTTTTCTCTATTGGCCATTTATTATAAGTCCAATTTTATCCCCAAATTTATTGATTTTTTTAGCTTAAACACTGTAAATACGAATAATATTATAAGAACACTCGTGAAAAATGAAAACATTGTGTGAATAAATACTTTTATTCATACAATGAATATGGAAAAAAGTTTATTGAGGAGTGAATGAAGTTTTTTTGGCTTTCCGTCTGTGTTTTTCTTCGGGCACGTCTCGCTTCAAACACCAGCAATAGTCCGCCAGCATATTGATATCCCAGTTTCCCTGGTACCTCTCTTCCATTATTTTGATATCTTGGTGAAATTGTTCACCCTGTTCCTCACTATAATCCCAGCAAATTTCAGGAAAATAGTCCAAGTGGGACCACAAAAAGTGCATTTTTATGGACATGCGCGACCCATGAGCTTTGAAAGCTTCCATCAAGTTTTCGACAACGGACTCGTATTCTGGACTTCTACGCTTGGTGGTACAAGGGGCACTGAAACGACATTATGCGACCCAGGTTCAAAATTCTCTCTGGATGCCCATTCACGCTGTGCATAGTGCTTCTCATCCGCTCGGCTATCCCATTTGCAGAGGAAACATGGGTATTTCGTGTATCCCCTTGCATTCCCAATACAAATGCCACAATCTGAAAAAAAATGAAAATATTTAAAGAATTTAGAGAATTTGTTCTACCACATAAAAAAATCTATGCATTGGACTGTATCACTTCTGTGGGGAAGTTAAGTGTTCTTATACGCTCTCAAATAACCTTTGGAAAAACAACATAGTCAATAGCAATAGTTTACTTATGATATTAGTATTACCTTCAAATCTCCACAGATCCTCCAGTTATGTTGGTCGTATACGAGAGCATCCAGTAAAATTTTCATGTTATCGTAGCTCTCAGTAAGTTGTACGGAATGTGCTACAGGGACTGATGCAACCCTATTCCCAATGTTGAGAAGTACTGCTTTCAAACTTCGTTTAGACGAGTCTATAAATAGCCTCCATTCTGATGCGTTATATGGCAGGCCCAAGGATTCGATTAGCCCCTCAACATTGCAGCAGTACACTAAGGAAGAGGTATTTTCGTGCACTGCAAAAAACTTGCGGAATTCTTCCTCTCGTTTCCTATACCAGGAGAATGTTGTTCCCGGAGCCAGCAAGTTGTCCTCTCGAAGTCGTGAGCCCAAGATCTCGGCAGCTAATTTGGAAAGTCCTAAATCCCTGGTAAGATCATTAAGTTTGGCCTGGTTGAGAGGCCTCGGGTCATTTGAAGCGGTATTTTGAGGTATATATGACTGGGACTGGTCATTGGCATTGGTCATTGATTCATCATCAGAATCAGCGAAGTCCAGGGTTTGAGGTGGGTCGGGTATTGGAATTCCAGGACCATGGGGTACAGGTCTCATAGCAGAAGGAATGTCAGGGTATACAACAATGTGTTTATTCTTCTTGTTAACTCCTGAAAATAGAAACACAGAAACATGGATATAAAACTTGCATATGAAATAGAAGAAGCATTCAGACAGTGGCGGCTCGTGAGGGAAGGCTGCGGTCTGTAAGATATGAAATAGGTCGATGGAGTCTGTATATTTTCTTTCTTTTTCATTCATATTGTCCCTTCGGGGACAATATGAATGAAAAAGAAAGAACATATACAATCATTGTACATGTAAATGTAACTTGTATAACAATATGTATGTGTAAATGTATTTTCTATAACAATATGTATATGTAAATGTATGATTACCATTATGGTGAATATTATGCTATATATGGTGAATATTACATTATGGTGAATATTATGTCAAGTTTCATACGAGGATTTCAAAATATTTAAGAAAAATAAATTTATAAGCCCACCTTGGAGGTTTGTCATGCAGAAATAGCAATCTGTCACGTGATCCTTTCCTTCTCTCCAAATCATGGGAATTCCAAAAGGCAAAGATTTCGCTCTGCCTTTGCTCCATCTTCTCAAATTTTCAATGCACGTCTTGCAGCACATATGAGGGGCGAAATTTTTGTCCTGGTCCCCTAGCTTAATTCCAAAGTATGCTCTATACATTGTCTTCACAAATTTAGTAATTTGGGACTGGTTATTTGGCATGGTAACCGTCCCACATATGTAGCAGAATCTATTGGGATCATTTTTACACGCTCTATTCATTATGAAATATTTTATCTATATGCCTGAAAAGTAAAAAAAAGATATTATAGAAGTGAAACAAGTGATGATAAATGTTACTGTTCCAATTCCGCTTTGACAAAATCACGAAAAATTCTATTTTACTTATGATGCCATAGCCGGATAACCTGAGCTGATTGAGAAAAACGGATTGCAGATTCAAAATCAGCAGGAAACACTCTATAAGAATCACTTACAAAACCCTTGACAGCAAAATTGATGCATACCAGTGTAATAGTTCTTTGGTACGTATAAGTATTATTCTTTGGTATAGCGCTCTAACTTAATGATACTGATTGATTTACTAAAGTATTTCTTGGATGTACCTTTAATGCTAAGATAACTCTATTCTTTGTATTTGTACTATTATTTATTTAATTAACGTAGTTCTTATGTTTCCTTTTGCAGTTGTGTCAAAGATGTTAGCGGTATTTTTAGTTGATTAAAACCTAAGTTGAGCTGTTTTCATTTTGGGTCCTACTCACTTCAATGCAGTGCTGTGATCTGTCTACTTGTGAGTTGCCCCTGATCAATTGAATGCCCGGTTAGGGCAATTGAATGCCAGGTTAGGTCAATTGAATTCCCGGTTAGATCAAATGTACGCTCTTGACGATTGGTTAGGTTAAGTCATGATATTTTCTTTAGTTTTAACGAAAATATCCCGACTTAACCTAACCAATCGTCAAGGGCGTATAGTTGACCTAACCGGCCATTCAATTGACCTAGCCGGGCATTCAGTTAACCGAGGGCCGCACAGCCCCCACCACAGGACAACGACTTGTTTCTGCTTAAATACAAAAAAAAAAAGCTTATTTTTGTAAAAGTGATGCGGGGGTAAAAGGAACAAGTACCCACTTTTTTTTTTTACCCACCCTGTATATATGAGTGTATATACACGCCTTGATTTATTTCTATACCACTTTTATACCTATAACGTTATGATGCCCTCCCTGGTTTTATATAACTTAATGATAATAAATTTGTTTGTAATTATCATGTATTAACTCTTTTAACGAAATTTAACTTACTCTAATATGGTAACCGAAACGGGCACTATATTTAGTCTAATTATATAATCTAACCTAATTTAACCTCAATTTTTTTATAACTTTTATAAGTGGGTATCATAACAATATCATACCCCATTATCTTCTTTTTTATTTCATGTCGTACCCACAACGCGTGGCTTTAGTTCAGTTAATATCGTTGTAATTTTTGTCAAATATTCTGTCGAGGGTACGTCTTCGTTGACAAGATAATCAGTTAATACCCTAACGTGTTAACAGGGCACTAGTTTGTCCAGTACAATTTAACTAAACGAATTTTGCATAGATTAAGCTAAGTATAATCCCTATTATATTAAGGCTTTATTTCATGTGGGACTAACAACAGGGGTTCTGCTGAATTACAACCATATTGTGACGTAACTTATTTTTATGATGTGAGATATGATAAGGCCCTTGCAAACGAGAGACGACTCGCTTATCATATTATCCCAAAATTGTTTAATATCGTATCGAAGGAACTGCGTCATTCCAAAATATTCGGTTAACAACATTCATAAACTCCATTTGACAAATTTATAGCATATATATCTGATTTACAGTACTGTATTATGTGTGTTAGGGCATGAGGGCCGCAACTCTCTCCTTCACCCAGTTCACACATAATAAGGGACGCTGGAATAGGTTCGGTCTCAGGCTCTCTCCATATATATATATAATATATATATATATATTATCGGTGTAATGCAAAGAGGCTTCACCGATTTTTTTTTACAAAGCATCACTCCGCCAATTTACCCTTCGGATTACGAGCAGTTGCCGCATCATTGCCATGTACAGAGAGGGTCAGCGTACTAACAAGGCTTCCACAAGTTGTTCATCACCAAAGGAAGCAACAGTGCTTTGTGTTGTCATAATCCACTAAGCGGCCACATTTATAATCATTTCTTTGCTTTTGTCCTTAGTTCGCATTGCGGACACTCCTAGTTTTATAAGTCCGGGTGCATGACTCCCCAGGAGCAAGATGCACCGCGAGTTTGTTTCATTGTAATTCGTTCCAATCACAAGTACAGTCATATCGCCTAAGGCTTATTCTATAAAAAGACAGACATGGCTTCTTATTATTATTTGCGATAATGATGCAATACAAATTATGAATAACTGACTATTATCATAAAATAAAACCTTAATTTCGCGAACTTATTATAACCCTGTTCCACTTCTTAAAAAGTTGTTTTTGTCTCAAGATAAAAAACAACAACAACACCAACAAAAAAACCCAGTAAAAACCTCTTGTGTGACTGTCGGTATCCCACAAAGAAAGAACGAAGAGAAGCCCGCAGATATTCTGAGAAAAAAAAAAGAAAAAGAATTTTATGGTCTGAATTCGGACCTTCGATGTCGTCTGTAAAAGGTCTGACTTTTTGTTTACAATGCAACAGTAAAAAAGGAGTATGTGCTTATTCTCAATGCAGGGTTCGATACCAGCTATTGTACATTAATCATTAAATTAATTTTCGGGTATGGGGGATGGTAAAAAGAGTTATGTAAACGCATATGGTGGAATAAATATATTATATATATATATATATATATATATATATATATATATATATATATATATATATATATAGAGAGAGAGAGAGATGGAATAACACGCATGAGCACACGTGATTTTTGTACGAAAAAAAATGGCCCCACAGGGATTCGAACCCGGGACCTTCTGAGTAGGAGTCGCGAGGGCTATTGTCACATTACAACGAGATGAAAGTTAATACAACCTGTCGTATATTCAAACGACCGAGGAAAGGCTTAACGCTTAACGCTTTCGCGTTCAGAAGTGTTTTACGATGTTAACCCTCCAGCACTCGAGGTAATTGCAGCATTTAGTTGAAATTCTCTGGTATAGCACTGGGGTCCGATAAATGGAATAACACAGGTGAGCAAGACCGATTGTATTAACTTTCATCCCGTCGTATTTTGACGATAGCGCTCGCGACTCCTACTGGAGAGGTCCCAGGTTCGAATCCTAGTGGGTATATTTTTTGTTATATTTATGTAGCACGCTTGTATCGATATTATTTTGATGATGGAATAATGATGAATTGACCTTTCATTAGCAAAAACGATAATGATATGGCAATTTCGAAATAGTCTAAATGATACAAATTTCGATGTCGATATCGGAATGGGGTTGAAAGTGAGTACTGATATAAATTCATTGTTCACTAAATACAGAAACATTATATCCTCACCTTTTTGGAAAATATGTTTTGAAAATGTTAATTGCCCTTTTTTAATCACCATATTGTTGCATCAACAGGACATAAATATTAATTTGTGAAATGTCACAATTATCAACCACATTTCAACGCTATCAACCATGCGTCAACAGTCGATCGATCAACCGCATTCTCTGAGTATATACAGGGTAGGAGAAAAGTCTCTAAGGATTTTATACATACAAATAATTTGTTAATAAATAAATTCCAGTGATATCACTGCAGTGTATGCGATACTTTTCAAAGCAACTAACCAAGGC
>JAJOZX010002656.1:372500-375000 GCA_023014485.1 Bathynomus jamesi | reverse complement strand
AATCCCGTTAAATTCCTTTTATAATGGCTCGTTTTTAAACTGTGGAGACATTGTCTTTTGCGGGTCATTAAAAATGGCTTCATTTTATATATATTGCAAATACTTTTGCGTAATCATTATAAAATACCACTAAAATTTTTATAGCTTTGTATAAAAAGTTTATATATTTACATATATATACAGGGTGTCCCATAAGTCCGGCATCAGGAGAAATTCATATTTTTCTATTTCTACAAACCATAATTCATATTTTCCTTATGCTCGGGATGCCAATTTCCCGTCCACCATTCTGTTCAGTGACGAGGCTGTTTTTTATGGAAATGGTGAGGTAAGTCGACAGAACACCCGCTACTGGTCTCAAAACAACCCTCACTGGTATACCTTTTCAAAGGAACAAGGTGCATCTCGGGTGATGGTATGGTGTGGCATTTGCAAGGATCGCATCATAGGCCCCCTCTTTTTCGATGAACATATCACTGGAGGCACCTACCTACGTATGCTCAAGGAAGAAGCATTTCCCAGTGTCTTGAACGAAGAAGGAAATTTCCCAACATGGTTCCAGTAAGACGGCGCTCCTGCACATTACAGCACCCAAGTAAGGGAATACCTGTACCAACAACTCCCTGGTCATTGGATAGGACGTCGATGGCCTGTGGAATGGCCAGCTAGAAGCCCGGATCTCACGCCACTAGATTTTCATCTCTGGGGCCACTTGAAAGCGTTGGTATACGCAGAGAAATTAGGAGTGTTGAACATTTGCGGCAGCGCATTATTGGGGCATGTAACACCATTACTCCTGACATCATTCACCGTGTGCTTGCTGACTGGGTATCACGTCTGAATTTGTGTATTGAAAACAATGGTGGACATATTGAGCACGTTCTGTAAATAAAAGCTTTTGTTTTGCCTTTTTTTTATTTTTCCTATGATGCCGGACTTATGGGACACTATATATATATATATACAGTATATATACTGTGTATATATGTTAGGTAAATTAATTATCTTTATTGAAAAGACTATAACAACCGTAAAATAAAAATTCTAATTTTTGCTTCTTGCATGCATTTGAGGGAAAGTGGATTTAAGTATGCAAGCAAGCAGGCAAAGCGTCTCTCGCACGCAATGCTTGAATGCAAACTATCCGAAAACTTCTCTTTATTATTTAGGTTATCGTCTATTAAATACGATTCCTAAACTCTTAATAGGGACTTAAGAGCAAAATTTACTACCCAATGAGAAGACGAGGAGTATTATGGAATCCTTATGTGCTCTATTGAGTAAGTTTTTGAGAATTTTAGCACGTACGTCTAAGTATAGGTAGATAGAAAATAAGGAGATCGATAGATAGACACACACACACACACACACACATATATATATGGGAAGGCTATGAAACAAACAAACAGACTGGAGAAAATGTGCAAAGAATATATATATATATTTATAAATAACGTAACAACTTTCAACATAAAGAAACATATACACACACACATATATAGGAATGTGGTGTATATACGAGCTTGTAAAACCTTCAAATCCAATTAGACGCTCGGAGTTAATTATGAAAACACAAATGTTGAGTATTTGCTTAGAAATATTTTTTTAAATTATTTATTTACTTTGCAACTAAATTAAGAAGTTTGTAAGCGCGAATATAAACAAAATTGTAACGTGAATGTTCAAATCTGCTCTTTCCTTGATAGATTTAGATGGCTGCTGATTTCCTTTGATTTCCGGTGCGAAAATATTTACAGTTTTCAACACTTTCGTCATATTAAATATGGTTTGTGAATTTTTAAGAGCTATGGACACACACACACGTACACACACACACACACACACACACACACACACACGTACGTTTGGCTTTCCTACAGAACCACGATATTTTTACACTTTCTCATATCATATATTCAATTCTGTATTGCTTCACACGCCTAATTTTTAAAAGCTAGTAATTGTAACCTAACCTAAAGCATCGTAACCTGACCTAACGCACCGCAACCTGATCTAAAGCACCGTAACCTCACCTTAATTATATCCCGTTTTCATCATAAAAGATAAAAATAATTCACCGCGACATCGCAAATGTTGGAATACGCACGTTTATGTCGTTACGGACTGTGTATGCTCAAGATCGTCGCGATTCCGTAACTAAGACACACACACACATATATATATATATAGTGTATATATAATATATATATATATATATATGTCTTTGGTAACCTTTGGTTTGCTTCCTCCCGAATTGTTCATTCTGACGAAGGTCAAGCTTTTCATTTCACCTTATGCCTACAATTTAACGTGGAATCCGAACCACGCCCCACCAGCAGCCCAGCGTCTTAACCCCTAGGCTATCCAGGGTACCCATTTATCTACCAACCACTTTCTTTTCGTGGAAGGACGAACAGCTGGATTTTGCTGCGCGCCGCCTGCCGTCAGCAGGTTTCGATCCCGCGGCCGATGGATTCGTAGTCAGCGACGCTAACCACTA
>JAJOZX010002656.1:352500-370000 GCA_023014485.1 Bathynomus jamesi | reverse complement strand
TCCTGTCGATTACAGCCTTTGGGAAAATTTGTCACGGAGAATTTATCGGGTCAAAGTAAAAAATGTCGCTCATTTACGACAGCTTCTTCTGGAAAAATGGGATGAGCTACCACGAGAACAAATCAATAAAGCCATAGATGAGTTCCGTCTTAGACTGAAAAGGGTTGTAGAAGTTCGTGGTAAACATATCGAGCAGTTTTTTAACATCAAGGTAGCACCATATGTGAGTACTTTGTAACTTTTTACCTGCACATACAATGCAAGAGTAGTGTAAATGGAGAATTTCCAGTGGCATAAAGAAGTGTTCAATGAATCCATAATTTTCATTAGTTTTCTTTGAAATCTGCTCACCGTACTGGAAATTTACTTAGTTGTGGGGTGTGAAAAAAAATATTGAAATCTGACCATAACTTTGGATTTTACAGCCAAAGTTTGAGGTCTCCCTTTTTTTGGCCGACCCGATATATACAAAATTCTATTTTTAGTTTTCCCTTATTACCCGCCATCCCATGACCCTCACTCACCCATCTCCTTTATTACCATCCTCCCTATCTTATCCCTATTCCCCCTTATCACTTCCCTCACAGTAGCGCACATAAGGGCCACTCGAAAAGCTTCAAATTCTTTTTTGTTTAATCCATTTCATGGTGCTCTTTGTATCATTATCTTGTTGCAGTACCCAATTGCGACCCATTCGCAACTCCTGAACTGAATACAATACATTTTCTTCTGAAATTTCTTGATATTTCTTCGAATTCAAGATTCCATTGATGGTAACGAGCTTTCCTGGACTAGAAGCACTAAAGCATCCTCATGGAAGCAAACTACTACCACCCTGTTTAACCGTAGGAACGATGTTTGTTTTCCTCGAATGAAGTATGTGATTTTCGCCAAACATACCCATTGCTCGTTGTTCACGACTAGTTCAGTTTTGGTCTCGTCTGTCCAAAGAATTTTCTTCCAGAATGCAAATCTGGATGATCCTTGATGATCCTTGGCGTACTTTAACCGAGCTTTTTTGTGCGCTTTTCGTGCAATTCTTCCATGCAGACCATTCTTTCTTAATGTACGACGCACAGTAAATGGATGGACATCGATCTTAGTCTCAATGTTCCGCAGATATCACCGGCAGTCACTCGTGGATTCGCAGCAGCCATTCTTTCAATCCGTCTAGCTATACATTCTGAAATCTTTAGGGTCGTCCACACCTTGGTAGAGTTTTGATTGTTCCAAAGCCTTTCCATATCTTTACAACTGTAGCAACGTCGTAAGTGGAATTCGAAGTTCTTTCCTATCTTCTTAGAACTCTTTCCAGACTCGTGCGCAGCAATAACAGATATCTTAAGTTCTGTAGACAGCTCTCTACCACGATGACCCATTGCTTACTAATGCCTTGTACAGTTATCCGTCTCTTGGTGGCCGCTAAAGTTCATAGTATGACGTCACATATTTACATATAAATTTTATTTTTACTCTTATCTTCTTTCGTCAGAACCTTCCCCCACTCCTCTCCCATTACCTTCAACCTTTTGTTTTATGACCATCCTCCTTATTAAACTTATTGTTTTCACAGATGCAATTAAAGTTGTTCTTTTATACCATTTTTCCCCCTTTTACCCCCTTTTACCCTTTTTTCCTCTTTTTCATGGCAACCACTCACCCATCGCCTTCAACCCCCAATAGCCTCGTTTCAATGGTAATTATCTGCTTCGATTGACCATACTACTGGAATAACGTTTGTAAATTAAGCACAATTCTGCGTCTGTTATTTTATTTCTTAATTGAGTGGAATTTTGATGTATGCAAATAATCCTAAACATGAATGGGTAATGTACCACACACACACACACACACACACACACACACACAGACCTAAAATTATTCTACATCTTATCAAAAAACTGCGAAATCTACAAAATCTTCAATTACCAACATCTAAAAACTGACTTTATAAATGCCTGACAGCCTCACGTAGCGGATTACGCGGTTAGGATGATAGTAGAGAACAAGTCTCTTCCTCATCAAATCTCACAAATAAAGAGGGATGCTGCGCGCAGAAGGGTTAGTCGCAGAACGGATCCATGCACGAACACTTCGTTCGAAAACCAAAAATTACAACAGTTGTGAACTATATATCTACAGATGGTGTCTCAGGAAGCGCGAATTATATGAAAATAACATTCTTCAAATTATAATCTGTCAACAAGTATTTGTCAATTTGCATTAAAATATATATACACTATGTATGTATATATATATATATATATATATATATATATATATATATATATATATATATATATATATATATGTATGTGGTTACCTCATTTTTTCATTTGTTTCGTTCTCTCTCTCTCATCTTGCGCGGAATATCTCCTATACAAGCGTCGTTCTTTACGTTAATTATACTGCGTGTTTGCAGTTAAATGTATATAATGTTGCGGGAGGTGCCCCCTTGGGGCATTGGTTTCTGCGCGTATGTAGAAGAATTACGGCATTTGAATGAGTGAGGCCCATGGTGTAATGGTTATCATATCTGACCGGCAATCGGAGGATCCCGGGTTCGATTCCGGGTGGTTACCTCATTTTTTCATTTGTTTCGTTCTCTCTCTATCTTGCGCGGAATATTCTCCTATACAAGCGTCGTTCTTTACGTATATATATGTATGTATGTATATGTATGTATATATATGTATATATTATTTTATATATGTATATATTTATTTTATATATATATATATACATATATATATATAGATATATATATATATATATATATATATATATATATATATATACACGAAGGTAATTCAATAAGTATCCGCACTTTTTATTTTCACAATTTTATTTTCACACCTGTTAGATTATAAACACAACTTCTCAACATAGTCTCCCTGTTTCTCAATACACTTAATCCAGCGATCTACAAGCTTCCTAATGCCATCACAAAAGAATGTTTTTGGCTGTGCGTAGTCAGTCATGCACCGCCTCCAGATCATCATCGCCTTGGAATCGCTGACCTCTCAAAGCGTCTTTTAGTGGTCTAAACAAAAAAATTCGAAGGTGCCAGGTCTGGACTGTAGGCTGGATGGTCGAGAACTTCAAATTTAAGTTCTTGAAGGCATTTTCTAGTTTGTGCAGTGGTATGAGGGCGCGCATTGTCGTGTAACAGAATAACACCTTCCGACAATCTCCCTCTGTTTTGTGCGAATTGCTTGATTTAACTCATTCTGAAGCATGTCAGAATACGATGCACTTGTTACTGTAGTTCCACGCTCTAGACAATGTTCAAGGATAGGGCCTCGTGTATCCCAAACAGTGTTAGCATAACTCTACCTGCTGACGGCTGCGCTTTGAACTTCATTGCAACGGGAGATGTTGGATGCTTCCATTGCATACTCTGTCGTTTGCTTTCTGGTTCATAGTGATGGATCCAGGTATGGACGGCTGCTTTCTTCCTTTGGCGCAGTATCGTAATTAAGGTGAAAACTTTTTGGAGCGCATTATCACTGGAGATGAAACCTGGATCCATCATATATCCATCGTGTATATATATATATATATATATATAAGCAAAGAAACACTAAATCCGAGCGCTTTCGTGATATATTCACATCTTCAGGGACAAGATGATGTCCCTGAAGATGTGAATATATCACGAAAGCGCTCGAATTTAGTGTTTCTTTTCCTTTTTCCCTGTGGTTGTTTGCTTATTAATAAGATCACGTGTTATTCTGTGATTTTACTGCATATATATATATATATATGTTAAACACAGACCGTGCATGGAACAAGGAACTCTTCTGGGAAAATTAAATCCACTATAGTCCGAATAAGTAATGGTAAATGACAAATACCATAGTGGATTTAATTTTCCCAGAAGAGTTCCTTGTTCCATGCACGGTCTGTGTTTAACATATAATGTTCTCAGGGAACCATTCTGAGTTTGTGTATATAATATATATATATATATATATATATATATATATATATATATAATCTTTTTTAATTCAAAAAAATAATTTTAAAAATTGTTTGAATTAAAAATAGTTTATTTTTAAATTAAGACTTTTTAAGGTTTGAACCAAGAATTTTGTTACATGTAATCCCTTGATTGGGTTTTTTGGCAGGATTAAACTGCGTGAAGGGTGAGCAGCTTTTAATTGCAATAAATAAAATAATATATATATATGTGTGTGTGTAACTAAACCCGGTAATCCGGCCTCAGTTAATCCGGAAACCGGGTAACCGGTGCATGACGTCATCTATGTCAAGATAGGATTTGGAGCGTTTCGGGTGGGCCGGAATTCGATGCCTTTTAGGGTGACATTACAGGGGGTACCTGAGTACCTCTCTTCAATTGTTCCATGAAAGCGCATTCTTTCTTTTCAAGGAGATTCTCTTACACACACACACACACACACACACAACTGTGGCTGTCGTATAAAACCGCGTCATTTCCACATTTGAATGGTAACATTCAACCTAATCTAAGTGGCCTTGATGAACTCACCTAACCTAACCTACCGTAAGTCATTACATCCCTCTCTTCATGATATGCAGTGATTTTTAATAAAATAAATAAGTCAAACTACTGTGACACAGCTAATGTCGCCACACACATGCAAGTGTCGTAGTAAGCTGTATGTGCCCTCAGAATTGTCGCGGTTTCGAAAACTAGCCAAGCACGTGTGCACACACATACACACACATATATATATATATATATATATATATACAGGGCGTCCCAAAAAAATGTATACACACTTTAACAGCTGATAGCTCAATTGATGTTTCTTTCTTTCCAAGTTAAACCCATTAGAATTAATAATGGCAGTCAGACTAAGCTTTGAACAAAGGAAATTCATTCTAAAATGCTACTGGAAGTGTGAAAACGCAGTTGAAGTGCAAAGACAGTTTAGGAGGAGTTTCAAACAGATCCACCAACGCGACTTACCATCACTCGAATTAGAGATAAGTTTGAAGCCGATGGAACTGTTCAGAATGTCCACAAGAAGCGTTCCGGAAGACCACGGACATCGACAAGCCCCACAAAGCAAGAAAGAGTACTGGAAACGTATCACCAAAGTCCAAGAAAATCTGTGCGGCAAGCGAGCGAGTCGTGAGGTAGGAATGTCAGAATCGTCTGTCCAACGCATTTTGAAGCGCTGTCAATGGAAAAGTTACATTCCAAGATTAGTCCATGCTATTAATGAAGATGATCCGGACCGAAGAGTGGAGTATTGCGAGTGGTACTTGGCACGATGTGGATGTGGATTGGACGAAGGGGTTTCGTAGAATACCCTCCGCGTTCACCAGACCTCACACCACTAGACTTTTTTTATGGGGATACTTAAAAGACAAAGTCTACGCTATAAAACCTGCAACAGTCGCTGAATTGAGAGCAGCCATTGAACGAGAATGCACACAAATACCAAACGAAATGTTTCGTGATGTTTGCGATTCCATTGCTTCGCGTTATCAGCAGTGCCTGGACCAGAACGGACGTCAGTTTGAAAACAGGCGTTGACAAAACAATTAAATGTCTGTAGATTCTATTACATTTTGAAAATGAAATGTATTTTAATAAACACTGCCTTTATAAGTATTTAAAGTGTGTATACATTTTTTTGGGACGCCCTGTATATATACACAGGGTGTCCCCAAAATGAGTGTACCAAATACAAATAATATTTACTTTCATTTTTACAGTTATCGATATTTTTTAAAAAACCTGTAATTAAGGAGGTTTTGAATTTTCTTCAGTTTACATTTAATCTGTAAAGAATTCGTAATTAAAGATTTTCAAACAAAATGTGTGTTTAAGTACAAAAATTATAAAATGAAGATGCGCATATTTGTAAAGTACTGTACTCAAAATATTGCAATTTTAGGTCATTAAGCGTGTAGGCTATGTTCTATAGTGGCTGCCATTTTTAATTAAGGCCTAATAACCTATTGCTGGTATCTTTAGGTAAAAAATGCCAGTTACAGTTCGTTCGTCAGTTTGTTCAGAAGAGCAATGTCCGTTATGATAGCGATAGTAAAGAGAGAGAACATTGCGGCAAAGAGAGTGAAGACAATCAGTAAGAGGCGGGGAATTGATGAGACGAAAAGCCTTTGATTCCACCCGGTCAAGTACGGCTGTGTGGGTTGAGCCACCCCACACATGAGAAACATACTCCATACAGGGTCGAACAAGACCCCTGTACATAGACAGCAACTGAGTGGAGGGGTGAAGAAACCGCGGAGGCGGTACAGCACACCTAACCTCTTAGAAGCTGTTTTAGAAAGAGAGTATATGTGATCTTTCCAGGAAAGATCACGAGAAAAGGAAACGCCAAGAATGTTAAGAGAAGAGAAAGAATTCAGTTGTGTGTTGTTGACGGTAAGGGGATAGTTGTGTAGAAGATTGTGACGAGTAGACAGATGGAGGAACTGAGGTTTTGAGGCACTGAAAGTCGCAAGGTTTTTCTGTCCCAATCAGATACAGCAGAAAGATCAGAGGTCGGGTGCCCCATAGCCGTCCTACGCGAATCATGAAGCAACTGCTGGGAGGGACGCTTTGGGAAGCGGGTGGAGAAGTGGAGAGTGGAATCATTGGCATAGAAGTGAATAGGACAGGATGTGCGAATTAAAAGACCATTAACAAAATAAAAGGAAAAGAGTGGGTGTCAGGACAGAACCCTCAGGAGCACCAATGTTAATAGCTTTGAAGAACAGTGGCCATCTACAACCGCAACTATAGATCGGCCAGAAAGGAAATTAGAGATGAAGGCACAGACAGAAGGATAGAAACCGAAGGAGGGCAGTTTCGATATTAAAGATTTGTGCCAGACTCTATCAAAAGCTTTTGATATGTCTAGCGCAATAGCAAAAGTTTCACCGAAATCCCGAAAGGAGGATGACCAAGAGTCAGAGATATGCAAGAAAATCGCCAGTAGAGCGTCCCTTGCGGAACCCATACTGACGATCTGAAAGAAGATTGTGAGAAGAGAGGTGTTTAGGAATCTTCCTATTAAGGATAAATTCAAAAACTTTGGAAAGGCAAGAAATCAAAGTAATTGGGCGATAGTTGGAGGGTTGAGAGCAGTTACCCTTCTTTGGAACAGGCTGAATGAAAGCGAACTTCCAGCAGGAAAGAAAAGTACCAGATGAGAGAGAGAGAGAGACACGAAAGAGTTTGCCTAGTCAGGGTATCAGCACAGAAGCACAGTTCTTAAGAACAACAGGAGGAACACCATCAGGACCGTACGCCTTCCTAGAGTTGAGCCCAGATAGGTCAGAAAAAACATCTTTGGAAGATATTCTAATTTCAGACATAATTAAATCAGCGAGAGAAGATGGAGAACAGCACAGGAATTGTCCAGGGTTAAGTTGGAGGCAAAAGTTTGAGCGAAGATTTACTTTGTCAGAAGAAGAGACGGCAACTGTGTCGTCGGAATAGAAAAGAGGAGAGGAAGAAGAGAAAGTTAAGTTGTTGAGGTTTTTAGCTAAATTCCAGAAAGAGCGAGAAGAATTAGAATTGGATAAAGTTTCACATTTTTGTCGGATGAAGGAATATTTGGCGAGTCGAAGAACAGATTTTGCACGATTTCGGGCACAAATATCAGCTCTGTCAGGAGTTGGATGGCGACAGTACCTTCTGAAAGCCTCCTCTCTGTTGCGGATAGCATTAGAAGAATTAGTTAAACCAAGGTTTTTTTGCATTAGTAGTAGGAATAGAATATGGAATGTACGCCTCCATGCCCGAGAGAATCACCTCTGTGATGCACTCAGCACACCCAGAAGGGCCCCGGCCACGGAAGCAGTACTTATTCCATGGTAAATCACAGAAGTACTGCCTAAGGGCCTCCCAATCAGCGGCGCCGAAGTGCCAAAGGCGGTGTCTCTTAGGAGGATCCAAAGGCCGAATTGGAGCGATAAGACAGGAAACAGCT
This sequence comes from Bathynomus jamesi, assembly GCA_023014485.1. Taxonomy (NCBI): domain Eukaryota; kingdom Metazoa; phylum Arthropoda; class Malacostraca; order Isopoda; family Cirolanidae; genus Bathynomus; species Bathynomus jamesi. Next base: position 362,060 of record JAJOZX010002656.1, on the reverse strand, counting down.
ATAAGATTGTGATCGGAGGAGCCCAACGGAGAAAAAAGTTTCAGAGCATGAAGAAGGATGAGAGGTAAGAAATAAATCCAGAATGTTGGTTAGGGTGTTTCACTCGTACAGAGGAAAATATCAAAGGTCAATATTTTTCTCCATTTTGCTTATGCTTTTATTCCTTTTCATGTAAGAAAGATGTGCACCAATTTTGAAAACGATTAAGTGATATTTAGGGGTTGCACACATTTGAACCTTTTATAATAAAAATTTTCATCGGTGTTACGAAAAAATTCTCCCTTGGAACCACGGAAAATGAAAAACTCTAATAATAAAATTGGAAAATTCAAATCAATACACATTACACAATACAATACAATTTAATAATACAAAATTTTCTTCAGTGTTACAAAAGAATTTTCCCTTGGAAGCACAGAAAATAAAAAAACTCTAGTATTAAAATCAGAAAATCTGAATCAATTTTTGAATTGGTACAAGGACGTTCCCGCCTTGGTTCTCTTCGGCACCTCCTTTCGATGATGATCAACAATCCGCAACAAGAATTGTTTTTGCTTCTCGTCCTTGACTGATTCATTGAATTGCTTGATTAATGCAATTCCCCTCTCCGCTGTGTCGTTTACGACTTTCAGCGCGTTGACTGACTTTCTCAAGCCGTCATTTTTGGTGTACTCTTCTACGTTGTCGACATCCCCGACGCCGAAGTTGTCGAAGAATGTCTTCGTCCTTTGAGTGACGAATTTGCTCAGATCCTTGCCTTCAAAAGTCAGGTTTTTCCACTCGAGTCGTTTGAGGAAAGCCAAACGACTAGAGTCTCCGAGAGATACCATAGATGCCTTTTGGCAACTCTCAAGGCAGCCTGGCCCAGGTCCTTGTTCGAATATGAAATCAACAGTTGAATCATGTCTAGGTCATTTTTCGGGGCCCACCTACTGACCACTGCCTCGTGCCGGAACGTGAAAAGGGCCACGTCGTGCAATCCCTTCATCTCTCGGTCGGTGAGTTCCAGTTGCTCCCGGAACAAAACCATTTTCAGCACATATATAGCTTTCGCCATCCACCTGGCTTGATGATGGGCTCCTGGAGTCCTGAAGGAGAACTCGGCTCCACCCCAGCCTCCAAGGAAAAGGAGCGACAGCTTGAGGAGTTTCTCATAATCTTCTCTCGGGTGACATGAACTTTCAATGACTCCACGAAGATAACTCACCATCCTGATTCGTTCATCTTCCAAGTACCTAGTGGCTGGCTCTTCTTCATCGATCATGGTTTTGAAACAATTTTTGTTAATAAAGTCCCAACGCTGCTAAAATCGTCGAAACAACAGGATTTCAGGACCACTTGTTGGCCCCAGGGACTTATGAAAGACCTCCTTCAAAATGAGCTCATAAATATGGTGACGGCAAGGCAACCACAAGAGCGACCGACCAAGGAATTGTTCAATCCTCATACATGCCCTTTGCAGAAGTCCGGTATTGGACGCCGTAGTGTCAAACGAGAGGCCAATGATGCGGTCCTGAATTCCAAATCGTTGCAGCTCCTGGATGACGGCTCGAGCCATTTGTTCACCAGTACCATCCTGGGCAACAGGCACTCCAAGATGATGCTCGAACTCCTTCCCTGTTACCACAACAGCTACTCTGTCTTCCAAGCTTCTAGAGCTTCCGCCAGCAGCTTGGGGTAGTAGCTTGCTGTCCCAGTGCAGAACTAAGAGAGGTGGATCTTTGAAGATCGACTCCTCAAGTTGTTTGGCCATTTTCTCTTGATACTTGGCACGTGCTTGATGAACAGTTGATGGCGAAATAATAATCTGCGATACATCTTGTCCGAGACTTTTAGCAGTTGCAATGAAGGAAATGCTTGCTTGTCGAATAGAGAGTTGTTCTCCATCCCAAGTAGCCACGAGTGTTGGATCAAGTGTGTTCTTGGAACGACGAGGTGACTTAGAGGCCAATGGACCAGCAAAATCTTCATCTGTTGTCGCCGTTGAGCTATAGGATGTGCTATCTAGCTTCATTTTCTCGGAGATCTTTTCAGCTTCTTCAGCATGCTTTCGTTTTCGAAGTTCAAGTTTCTTAGCTGCTGCTTCTTTCCGTTTGACAGCCATGGTGTGTTTCCTATCCACCACAGCCATTGAAGAACTCACTCTGTCCTCCCTCTGGGAGGAAAAGAAACCCTTGTCCTCCTCCGGAACTCAACTCATGCTCATCACACCTTGATAAGCGATGTCGAAAAGGTCAGCAAGGTCTCCCTTCCACACCTGACGCTTCATAATGGCTTTGTCCGTCTCTCTCGACTTCTTCTTCTTCAAGTTTTGGTACTCTTTGTACAGCTTTAGTATAGCAGCTCTAATGTTCTCTCTTCACGGGGATATTCGCCTTCTTCCAAACTTCTTGAAGCTTGATACTCGTAGACTTGATGGCAAGGGGGATTGTTTCCTTCAGCTCCAGGTGATGGTACATAAAGCAGAGGAGGACTTTCTCCCAGGATGGCAATCTTGCTCCTAAGAGCTCTTCGACTGGAGTCTTTTCAATCAGCCGGATCATCTTTCTTTCCATTTTCAACACGTTTTGCATCTGTGAAAGAAAAGAAAACATTACAATATGTTGGAAGTTGGAACATTCTCGAGATTTGGTTACAAAGGGCTAAGGTATCAGAGGTGACATAAGTGTGCAACCTCTAAATGGTGTTCAATTTGCTTCAAATTTGATACATATGCTTTACAGATCATAAGGTGTACGGGGAAGAGCAAAGTGTAGTGAAATTCACAACTTGATAAAAGTGGAACACCCTAATGTTGGGCCTATCTCCAAGGCGATCAGGGATATGAGTAGGGTGCTATACAATCTGCTCTGGTCATTTAGGATAGAAAAGTTGTAAGCTAGTTCACAAGGGATGTTAGTGAAATGGGAGGAAAGCCAAAGGTGGTGGTGAGCATTGAAATCTCCTAAAATGGAGATTTCAGCAAAGGGAGAGCGGGAAAGAATGTATTCCACTTTGGAAGTGAGGTAGTCAAAGAATTTTAGATAGTCAGTAGAATTAGGAGAAAGGTAAACAGCGCAGATGTATTTAGTTTGAGATTGGCATGCAAGCCGTAGCCAGAGGGTATAGAATTCGGAAGATTCAAGTTCGGGAATACAAGAACAAGTTAGGTCATTGCGTACATATATGCAACATCCACCTTTAGAATGAAGTTGAGTATAGAGAAAGTAAGAGGGTACAGAAAAGCGGTTGTCAGTCGTCCCAGACACCCGAGTTTTAGTGAGGAAAAGATGAGGAGGTTTAGAGGACGAGAGGTGATGTTCAACAGATTGAAAATTTGAGAAAAGGTCACGAATGTTGCAGAAGTTTATGAAAAGTGAATCGGACAGAGGTCCAGAACATCTCGAATGGGCGGTAGCAGATCCAACCCCACTGCCTGGGTATGCGTTCCCGGTATCGGCAAGGGGGACATTTATGGTTCCCTCCCCACGGGACTCCGAGGCTCTTAAAGTTGATGCCAATTTTTTTTTTAATTTTGAAAAGATTATGTAGTGTGTAAGATGTATGTGTATTAGGGTGGATCGATTTTACATTTTTTTCGATTTCCATATTCTAATAGAGACAAAAACTTGCGCATGCATGAGAAAATAGCCTCTGCAAAATCTTAGCTTAATAGATAATCATCATCTGCCCCCGGCAGAGCGATGAAAATCATATTTTAGTAGTCAAAAACGTATTTTTAAACCCTAGCCTAGAGTCATAAAATTTTGCGTGTGTGTTATTTCATGCCTAAGCAACGATATAAATGCTATGGGAAATATATAAATGCATTATTTAAGACAAAGAGCCGATCTGAAAATATGTATATTATACATATTTTCAGACCGGCTCTTTGTCTTAAATAATGCATTTATATATTTCCCATAGCATTTATATCGTTGCTTAGGCATGAAATAACACACACGCAAATTTTATGACTCTAGGCTAGGGTTTAAAAATACGTTTTTGACTACTAAAATATGATTTTCATCGCTCTGCCGGGGGCAGAAGATGATTACCTATTAAGCTAAGATTTTGCAGAGGCTATTTTCTCATGCATGCGCAAGTTTTTGTCTATTAGAATATGGAAATCGAAAAAAATGTAAAATCGATCCACCCTAATGTGTATGTAGTGAGGAATAGGGAGAAAAGTGTGTTTGAGAGCATGCTGGACTGCTCACAGGGTAGATGAGACAGAAAAAGATCACCTAAGGAGGACAGTGACAGGAGAAACGGTAGTTCCAGCACTCCTGGTCGATTGGTGTCTACAATCTCCTCCTATACTCGAGATTGTCCTTTATTTTGAGCTATGTAGTGTATTTTGGTTCTTTAATAAACACTATCATGTCTAATAAGAATTTAATAATGTTTTGTTTAATAAAGAATAAAATAATATTAAATAAGAAATTTAATTATGGTTTGTATGTAAATAAGAAATTAAAAATGTTTTGTTTGAAATTAAAAATATAAAAATGAAAATTGGCAACATCTGAGATGTGTCCAATGTGCTGACTCAAAATGTCCAAAAACGACAGTCTCGGAACGGAGTTTGCCCCGATTTGGTGGTGTGTCGTATTAGAATGTTAGTTTATTTAAAATATTAATTGTCTCTCTCTCTCTCTCTCTCTGCGATTAAATGTTAACGCTAATTCCGCCCTCGCATTACTCCGTTCGTCTAAAGTATTTCGGCATAAATAAAAAGTCAGTAAATTGTAAATGGAGGTGTGTAATTATCCTCCGATCCCTTTGCTTTGTTCGAAATTTAATAGCGGCTCACCGGCCACGGCTACCCGTCTGCCCACGTGTTTATAAAGTACAGTGAAGCGAGTGTAAAGAGAAGAAAGAGAAGTGATAAAAGAAATTGAATAAAGTAAAGTAAATAATAAATTGTAAATGAGGGGAATCACTACATATTGAAATATTTTTATTTTTTTATTTGAATTTTTTTTTTGTATTTAAATATTTTTATTTACATATTTAAATAATTTACGAAGTAAAATTGTTCATTCTTCTGTACCTTACCTTACAACCTTACAAAGGTTTCGCGCGATGATTTCTCATTTCGCGAAGGTCAAGCTTGTCGCCCTCTCCTCTCGAGTTGGCCTGGTGAAGTAGTGAGTTGGATTCTTGCGCTCTCCACCTCACATAGCCAGGTACGCCCGGTTCATCGGGGATTGTTCTGAGCCAAGCGTCTAGTCTTCTTTTGAAGATTTCCACTGCAACTCCCTTCGTGTTTTTTAGGTCTTTGGGCAACTGATTAAACAGTTTTGGTCCTCTCACAACAAAACTATTTTCTTTCAGGGTTAAGGATGTTCCCTGTCTCGCCTTCAATTTGGGAATACGACACAGTCTACCGTTTCTACTTTCCACCGTTCTTTGGGGAGTTATAGGGTTCAGAGTAAGATTAGGGACTAGTTTCTCCATTATTTTCCAAGTGTAAATAATGGTGTATATATCGCTCCTCCTTTCCAGTAAATATAGGTCTAGTTCTCGTAACCTTTCCCAGTAATTTAGTTCTTTGCACCCATTGATCTTGGCTGTGAAGCTTCTCTGGATCCCTTCTAGCTGTCTAATGTCTTCTTTTTTATATGGGGATGTTAGGACCGAGCAGTATTCCAATTTGGGTATTATCAGGGTTTTCAGTAGAGGAATCCTTACATTCCTATCCCTTTGATTTTATTGTTGAAGGCAGGAATAGACCCATGGGATCAAAAATTTTTGAAGCCTCTGATAATATTTGTCTTTTAGTGTTAGCATCCAAATACCAGTTCATACCTAAAGTTTTAACTCTGTCTGATGGTTCAGTAAGACCATTATTATCCTTTAAAATCTTTTTGTTTAAATCCTCATCATTTGAAATCCACTCTAAGTTCAAAGTTACCTTGTTGCATAATGTTTTGAGAGTGTTCATAGACCTCAGATAATTCAGATTTTGTTGATGTTGAGCCTATTAGATTGTCTACATAAAAATGTTCATTGAGGAAGTTTAATGTTAGAGTTATTAAACTGGTTCAAATGATGTCTGTCAATGCTAATAGGCTAGGTGAGCAATTGGCTCCAAACAACACATTGAATCTATAGGTTATGAACCCTTTATTCAAATCAAATGGATCCCTGAACCATAAGAACCTAAGTTGGTTCTTGTCATATTCATTTTTAAGATTTATTCTCAAAAATGCCTTTGAAATGTCACTTTGTAAGGCATATTTATCTAATCTGAACCTGAGTAAGATCTTCACAAGGTCAGAAATGAGATTAGGACCCTCAATCAGGCAATCATTCAAACTGTGTTTATCACTGTCTTTGAGGCTACAGTTATATACTACTGAGTTTTGTTGTTGGGGCATCTTGTCGATAAACCCCCCCCTGTGGGTTAAATAATGACAACCATCTTTTTTAAAAGGGTTATTTGTTACTTCTTCAATGAAGCCTTTCTGTAGCTGTTCTTTGAAGACATCACTGTACATTTGAATTCTATTATCTTGTTTGAGTTTTTTCATTACTTTATATAAATGTCCTTTAGTTACTTTGAGATTATCTCTTAAAGTTGGACAATTTATTTTCCAAGGTAACTCAACAAAATAACTATTGTCTTTGCACTGAATGGTGTCTTCAAATCTTTCTACCATTAACTGATCTTCTGAAGTTTGATTTGTCATATATACCCACAGATTCTAGCAACCATAAAGTTTGAATTGCCTCATCCAGAGTTTCATTTGATAGTGATGAATTAATGTTCTCAGCTGTTATAATATATTCAAAGTGTTGCTATTCTTACAGGTTATGTAGGACTGAGTTGAGGCACATAGTATTTGTTAGTCATGAACTATTTTGGTTTAGGTCTAGGGTGTATCTGGATAGGTCACCCAAAGGGGCTATCCTTGATGGTGTCTGATAAGCTATACCATTACCTATCTTCACTATGCCCCTATGAATAAGATGAATATAATCTGCCCCCATTAACATTTCATTGTTAGCTACTGTTTTGTTTGTGATATGTCTATCAGCTATATTGTACTGTTTCCTTAAATGATTGATGGTTTGTTCTAGTTTGGGTACAACCAGTTTGTTTTATCCTACTTTTGGAATAATGACTGTTTCAATTTTTTTCTAATTCATTTTCTACATGTAATTCCAGGTCAATTGTCTAATAGCTATTTTTGTTTGAGTTATCCTTAACAAAGGATGTGATATTGAGTTCTTGTTCATTCGGGTTTGGTGTCAAACCCAATTTATTAACTAAATTTTGCGAAACAAATGTTTGTTGAGAAAAAGAGTCTATAAGACATTTCACTGGAGTGGTGCTACCCTCATCATTCACTAAGTCCAAAGTAATAGTTGGTAAAAGAACCTCAGTGTTTTTTGTTACGTTGTTTGAACAAACAGAATGTCCCATGAAAGTGGCATTTTCTTGATTATCTTTGTTTGGAGGAGGTATCTTTTGAGTTTGAGTATTGTTGTTTGGACACTTCAGTGAATCACACATTGATGAGACATGTCGTGAACTTTTACAAAACTTACAATTGAATCTTAACCTAGATTTACAGTCTTTCTTATAATGTCCCTGGCCAGTACACTTTTTACATAGGTTCAACTGTTCACATCTAGATCTTGAGTTAAAGTCTGAATATTTGCCACACCCAGTACTACTGTGTTCATCACTTGCACAAAATTTACAATGTGGTGTGTAAGTTGAGGCAGCAGTTACACTAAAGTTCTGTAATGTAGGTGTTCGTGTGTTACAGTTGGTCACATTTGATTCTACAGTATCAAGTTTTGTCTGTTTGGCTGTAGCTAGTTGGTCTCTGGGGACAGTCTTTGGTTTATCCATAGCCTGGGTCTTATTCTGTGTTGAACTATTTCTCAATTTGAAATTAGTTAGGATAGTTGGCAAGTGTTTTCTGATGTTTTCAAGATTAGGATAATTTTCTCCCGTCTTTTGAACTAAAACATCTTTAATCCTCAAAGGAAGGCACCTAAGAACTGCGCCTTGTATAAGCCAAGATGAAGCTTTAACATCTATCTCACTGCTAACCAGTTGTCTCATAATAGCTTCTAATTTTGAATAAATTCTTTCCACATCACTATAGTTATCTTTTACGGGTGCAAAATCAATAATTTGTTGAGATAATTCAAATATAATCTCATCTTTATTAATGTAATTACGTTTCAAGAGATCAGTAGCTACTTCATATGAATCACCCACGGCTGGTAAATAGGTTATCATGTTATAGGCTGGACCTTTAAGGAAACTAGTTAAGTAGCTAAACTTATCAACAGTTGGAATATAAGGTTTATTTCCTATTGAACTCTCAAATTTTTCAATGAAAGATGGAAATTGTACACTCCCCATCCAGAGCTGGGCAATAAATACATTGAATGTATTTAAATACTAAATACATGGGAGAAATGTATTTAAATACTAAATACATTTTACGAATGTATTTAGATACTAAATACAAAATACATCAATTGTATTTAAATACATTTGTAAATACATTTTAAATACATACAAATTTTAACATATGCATTCACTAATTCATGAGTAACAACAATATAAAATGCTTGATAAAGGATAAAGAAATAGTACAATCTAATTTCCGATTATATATTTCCCTTTTTAGAACAAAACAAAAACAAAAGAACTTAGAACTTACGATGTTCAACCAGTGACATATTATACTCATTATATCATTGCAAAATGAGTAACAATTAATGAGTAGATGAGATATAAACGTAAACATAAGACGTAAACATAAACATAAGGCACCTTACGAATTCTTTTATTTATTTAATTTTAAAGTATTTTCCATCAAACAGAGGCTGCACTAAATTGTTATCTGCAGATATATCACTGTTTGATTCACCGGATTTGCTTGTTGAAGCCATGACACGCACACGATAAAGAAATCAACCGCTTTCGACTAAGAGTGGCACACAACTGATTGAACTGACACGTTGAAACATGAACCATGCTGTACTACGCTGTCGACGCGTCGTACTGTGCTAGTACAGAACGTGTATTAAACTAGTAAAAGTATTTACATTTTTATATTTTGAGTATTTAAATACATTGTATTTAAATACTCATTAAAGTATTTAAATACTATATTTAAATACATGAAAAACAATGTATTTATAAATACAGTTCTAAATACACAACTGTATTTAAATACGTATTTAAATACAAATGTATTTAAATACTGCCCAGCTCTGTCCCCATCAAATGTTGGTACTAGCAAAGTGGGTAACTTAACTCTAAATTCTTGTGACTCGGGATTTGGCATGCCACTTAAATTTTGTTGAAGGTTGGCTCTACTTTGATTAAAATCAGAAATAGGTTTATTTGGTGTTAAGTCGGTCAAACGAGACTGTAATCTCCTTATGTGCTATTCAATTGAGATTACCTGATGCTCATTATCAGAATAAAGGTCTATAAGTTGTTCATCAGCCATTTCAGGTTCAATTAACTCTGAAATACTCTCATCAATGGCTATTATATCCTTCTTAAAATTATCCAATTTAAGAATTACATACTCTAA
>JAJOZX010002656.1:330000-347500 GCA_023014485.1 Bathynomus jamesi | reverse complement strand
GTTTACAACCAATTTTATAGATAATGCCTGAATTATTGGTAGGGCTATTTTTTACTGATATTTTTCACAATATTGTTATATGAAAATACTACATTAATATCCAAAAGTTTAAGTACATTAGCAATGCCTAAAAAGCCCGGGAAAAATGGAAGTACTAAAATATTTTTTTGACAAAGTACGAGTGTTATTATTGACACGATAGAAAGTTCGTTTTGCCTTGTTGAGACAAGATTCCATAAACACAGATGGATAACACAGATCACTTCCAATACCGTTGATTTTTTCTAATTCGGCATCGATGTATTCCGGTCTGGCGATCCTAAGGGCGCGGAGAAACATTGAAGAAAAAATGGCCTTAGTGGGGGTGTCATGTTCCGAGTAAAAGTGTACGTAGGACAAATTGTTTGTTTTTTTCCGATAGATACTAAACTTAAAACCTGGGCTTTCCCTATGTACACGCACATCCAAAAATGGGATTGAATTGTCTTGTTCCACTTCTAAAGTAAACTTAATGGAGGGGACTTGATCATTTAACTGAAGGAGGAAGTTATCCAGGTCACGATTCATGGGCCAGATACACAAAATATCGTCGACGTACCGCAACCAAGGGATGCCAACCCCCAGGATTCTCGGAATGTAAGTAATTTCGAAAAACTCCATATAAATATTGGAGAGGAGGGGCGACAAGGGGTTGCCCATGGCCATCCCAAAAACTTGTTGATAATACTCGTTATTGAAAGTGAATTTACAGTCTTTGATGCAAAGCTTAAGTTCCAAAACAATGTGTGAAGGTAGTGGCAGGTCATACTTATGTAATTCTTGGGAGAGAAAGTCAAGCATATCGTCAATCGGCACTTTTGTAAACAATGAACAAACGTCAAAACTGATCAATCTACCGTTAGTTTCAGTACGTGCATTATTCAATTTTTCAGTAAGATCCTGGAATTTTTTACATGTGAATCAGAGATAGTTCCGAGAATGGGGGACAAGACTTTGACAAGCCATTTGGAGAGTTTATAAGTAATAGAGCCCACCGAGCTAATAATAGGGCGCATAGGGTTGCCAGGGTTGTGGGTTTTAATAAGACCGTAAAGGTAGGGCAGAGAAGGTGAAGTGGACATGAAAAGCGGAATTAAGTCCTTATGATCTTTGAGAATGCGTTTCAAGCCACTATTAAATGATTTGATGACGTCATTCTGCGGGTTCTTCCTAAGTTTGCTGTATGTGGCGGGGTGGCTTGACTTTCTCTCCCAAGAATTACATAAGTATGACCTGCCACTACCTTCACACATTGTTTTGGAACTTATTAAGCTTTGCATCAAAGACTGTAAATTCACTTTCAATAACGAGTATTATCAACAAGTGTTTGGGATGGCCATGGGCAACCCCTTGTCGCCCCTCCTCTCCAATATTTATATGGAGTTTTTCGAAATTACTTACATTCCGAGAATCCTGGGGGTTGGCATCCCTTGGTTGCGGTACGTCGACGATATTTTGTGTATTTGGCCCATGAATCGTGACCTGGATAACTTCCTCCTTCAGTTAAATGATCAAGTCCCCTCCATTAAGTTTACTTTAGAAGTGGAACAAGACAATTCAATCCCATTTTTGGATGTGCGTGTACAGAGGGAAAGCCCAGGTTTTAAGTTTAGTATCTATTGGAAAAAAAAACAATTTGTCCTCCGTACACTTTTACTCGGGACATGACACCCCCACTAAGAAGGCCATTTTTTCTTCAATGTTTCTCCGCGCCCTTAGGATCGCCAGTCCGGAATACATCGATGCCGAATTAGAAAAAATCAACGGTATTGGAAGTGATCTGTGTTATCCATCTGCGTTTATGGAATCTTGTCTCAACAAGGCAAAACGAACTTTCTATCGTGTCAATAATAACACTCGTACTTTGTCAAAAATATTTTAGTACTTCCATTTTTCCCCGGCTTTTTAGGCATTGCTAATGTACTTAAACTTTTGGATATTAATGTAGTATTTTCATATAACAATATTGTGAAAAATATCATAGTAAAAAATAGCCCTACCAATAATTCATTATCTATAGAATTGGTTGTAAACAATGTGATTCCTTTTACATAGGTCAGACGGGAAAGGATTTGCACACACGTATAAAACAGCATCAATATTCCGTTAGAACAGGACAGTTGTCCAGTGCCCTTTTTGTCCATTTGTCAGAGTTATCCCACTGTATTGATTGGAATAATGCTTCAGTTTTTATTTCACTCTAGCAACATCGTTAATAGAAATATTCTTGAGTCTGCCATTATCCAACTTACAAATAACTTCAACATAAGCAAAGGTCTTTTTCAACTCGATCCTGTTGTTTTGAATTCCTTCAGAACAGATTTAGATAAGAAAGGTAGAACGCTAAATCTTTGGTAAACTTGTATGCCACCCTAATAACTTTTATTTTTCAATTTTTATATACAAAAAAGGGTAGAGTGCTAAAACCCGGGCAGATTTCCAGTATAAATTTGTATATTTTTTATCTATAACATTGGTTGGAAACAATTCATTTAATCTTGTGCTAAAATCGATAGTTTTTCCTTATAATCTGTGTGCCCCTGCCACAATCCTTTAAGTTTGTGTCTCCGTTTATTGTATGTATGTATATATATATATATATATTTATTTTTTCTGTAACCCATATATAGGCTGTAATTCTTTATGTACTTCAGTGTTCCTGAGGATGTCATTAGACGAAAGCGCTTGAGCACCATTCTGTGTTTCCTTTCCTTCGTGGTTTTATTCATCATAATTATTTTTCACGTGTTACTTTCGTGAAATAATTTTCATATATATATATAGCTGTACCCATTCCATAAAAGGTAAATAATATTCACTCTTTCGAAGAAACTAATATGGAAATGACGAACATTATTTGTTCTTGTAGGAGATTGCACCTTTAAGGGTCGAAAATGACCTGCAGCAGCTATAATAACTCGACCTTCGACTGATGTTTCTCTAAACTGCAAGAGAGAAAAAACTAAAAGATGAGCATCCAACGGAAGGTTATAACGAAACGAGGTTTTATATTAGCCGAGTTTGTTGTAACTTTGCATTCTCTATAACGTATTTTTGCGATTAATATTGGCTGAAGGAAATTGGTTTCTTTCATAGATTCTTTTATAGGATTGTGTGTGTGTGTGTGTGTGTGTGTGTGTGTGTGTGTGTGTCATACATGAAAACCAAGCGATACTACTTATATTTTTCTTTAATATATATACATATATGCGGGGTGAGAGAGTGGAGGAAATGGGGAGAGATAAGATAAAGGGATGCTGATAATAAAAATAAATAAAAATTAAGTGCGTGACGTCATCATATGAACTATAGGAGACACCAACCACACGATGACACTGAAATATAAATATATGGTAGAGGGAAAAAGATGAGAAAAGGAGAAAAACAAAACTTAATCTCTCAAGGGGAGGTGTAGGGGGTTGATGAGGGTGAACGGGGGTGGAGGCTAAGAAAAAATAAAAATGTGAGCGTGGCCTAATTATACACAGGTATGAATGTATGTATGTATAATGTCTAATGATGAGTCACCCAGCGTTATTCATCCCAAAAACCCACTGACTGCCCTCCCCTCTTATCTCTCTGACCCACAGCTGAGTAAATACATAAGGTTTACCCAGATATGAGTATATGTCCACACACACACTTTTCACTGAGGGCAATCTACCATATACTTCGGGGACAATCCAGATATGAATGATGATTCATTGCAAATAGCCTCTGAGGGCAACCCCTCTGATAACGGCTTAGATATATAAACAGACTAGACAACTCCACAGACAACACCTGCCACCTGTGCCAGGACACACCACAAACAATTGAACACATTATGACAGACTGTACCGCTCTAGCACAACATGGACATCACTAATGCGCTGAACCTCTGGTCCACTCCGGAGAGGGCGATCGGTTACCTGCATGCCGCCGGTTTGCTCGATCAGGGTGGGCTGATAGGCTAACCAATAACAACTTATGTAGGAGTGAGTCTGAAAAATCTAGTTGACAGGGTTTATATAAGAAGATAAGAATAAATCGGATCTATATAGGTCTCTCTAGGCTATTCCTGTTCAAAATAGGAATCAAACCAGCCCAAATACATACTGTATTGTACAAGGTGTCCCAGAGGTCTAGACTCATAGGGAAAAAGACACTATTTTTTAAAGTGAAACAAACACATTTTTAATGTCAGTTTTACATTTTTCGGGAAAGAAACTACCCTGATGGCTCAGTATACCAATCAAGAGAAGGTGGAACTGGTATTGCTACATGTTTCCGGAAAAAGCCAGAGGGAGGCATGTCAGTTATTTCACGAACATGCCTCCCTCTGGCTTTTTCCGGAAACATGTAGCAATACCAGTTCCACCTTTTTTTGATTGGTATATTGAGCCATCAGGGTATTTTTTTTCCTGAAATATGTAAAACTGACATTAGAAATGTGTTTGTTTCACTTTAAAAATATGTCTATTTTCCCGAGTCCAGACTTCTGGAAACCCTGTATTCTATAATACAATAATTTTACAAAAGAGCTATTTACAAGGTTTTTCCTTGATTACAAAATTCATAAAATTCTCTTAAAGCTACCCAAAAGTATCACCAGTCACCACAGCAGATGGGGAATCATTCCAAAAATCCACCGCCCTAAAATTTCAGAAATATTTGCACAGATAATGTGCAAGTCTTCCAAAATCTTTTTATTAGACATAGTGTATAATCGCAACACACTTATCACTGAGGACATATTGTATAGTCACACTACACTTCTCACTGAGGACAGTCGTCCGTAGAAACACTCACCAGATCCAAATTTACTTAAATTTCTAAATTTATTAAAATACTTGTCCACAAGCTTCTATTATTTTATTGACTGACTCACCAAGCCTAGTGATAAGTTTAAGTATGAAATTGTATATGAAACTGGCACAGATAAAAAACTTATTGACTACAAACACCATACTGGCACTCGAAGGTGCATCATTTATAAATCTAGTTCTTAATAATCTCCTAAATATTAGTATTATTATTATTATTATTATTATATTATTATTATTATCGGCAATTATTATAATTGTCAGAGATTCAAATTAACAAAGTTTGGATATCACTACTGATTTTTTTTTTAAGTATTATAAAAACTAAATGCTAATTATGACTTCTGTCATGCTAGACAAGCATATTTTGTGGTTTATGAAGTGTAGACTTATAGGTCGTATAGGGTTTCGTAGGCTGTAACTGCATTTTCAGGTTTTTACCAGAATCATTCTTAAATTTATCAAAATATTTGACCTAAATCTAGCAACTTTAGTACAACAACATTTTACATCACTAGCAAAGATGAAGTGAAACAGTTAATCCAACAATATACACATTAAACAACAGAGGGGAGAACAAGGAGTTTTACCTCACCCCGCAGGAAAATCAAAACGCTTAGACAAATACATCATCCACCTAACTATAAAAAAAAAATGATTGACTGCATTTTGAACATTGAATTCCATCTGCCATGTACTAGTATGTGGAAAACTAATCTAATCAAGATTTTTTAGTTTACACAAATTTTACATCTATGATCTACTTTTGTATCATCCACAAATTTAGATATTTTATTGTCTATTCATTGCTCTGAAACAGTTATAAAATAGTGTCCTACCCAACTTTTCACTTTTATCACCCTGATTCATGGCCATTTAAAATTACTCACTGTTCTCCGCCTTCTAGCCATTTACTACCTAATTTATAACAGTGAGACCCTGCTACTCCTAACCTATCTCTCATGCAATATTCTTCATCTGGTAATATTTGTAGCTGTGGTGGCCTAGACCCTACTTCTGTATCATTCGCAAATTCAGATAGATTACTCTTTCATTGCCTTAAGTCAGTGATTACCAGTGGGTGCAATAGCACCCTCGAATGGGTGTATAATTAGGCCACGCCCACATTATTTTTCCGTTACCAGGCTTCCCCATCCTCTTCACTCTTATCAACCCCTATACCCCTTTCAGAGATTAAAAATTTTTCCCCTTCTCTCCTCTTTTCCCCTCTACCATATATTTATATTGTCATCGTGTGGTCGGTGCCCCTATAGTTTATACTATGACGTCACGCACTATTTATTTATTATTTTATTTTCTTATCACCATCTCTCTCTCTCTCTCTCTCTCTCTCTCGGCATCGGTCATATTTAGCCGATTCTCTTGCCGATTCTTTGAAATTTTAAAATTTTAATTCCAAAACAAAATCTATATTTATAGAAAAATGAACATACAGGAAACACTATTTGTAATAATTTATACTCATTTCAAGGTGTAATTATATAATATATGTACAGGGTGGGCGGAAAGTAGCTCCCTATTTTGGATTGGTAAAAAAATACGTATATTATCCATTTATTTCAGAAAAAATAATATGACAAGACAGGCATACATGGTAGGTTTTCTCTAAAATTCAATGTGGGCTCCAACTCTTTCCACCAGCTTCTGGAGCCACCCAGGAATGGCGTCCACTGACTTTAGCAGGAACTCCGGCGGGATGGAGGACATGACTTCCCGAATTCGGTCCTCCAGTTCTTCCAATGTCCTCGGTTTGGTGCGGTAGACTTCTTCCTTTACCCACCCCCAAAGAAAGAAGTCGCACGGTTACCGCTGAAAAACGGCAGAATCGGTTCAGTGTAACGGTGTGTGTGGTATGACGTCAGATCAGGTTGTGGGCCCGTTCCTTCTGCGCAACACCATGAATGCTGAGCGGTACCTTGCTATGTTGCGAAACGAGGTCTGGCCGGTTGTCAGCACATGGGAGAACATCGACGATCTGATATTTATGCAAGATGGCGCCCCTCCGCACTTCGCTCTTGTTGTCCGTGAGTGGCTGGATGCCCACTTCCCTGGGCGTTGGATGGGTCGTCGTGGTCCACATCAATGGCCAGCCAGGAGCCCCGACTTGACACCGTGCGACTTCTTTCTTTGGGGTGGGTAAAGGAAGAAGTCTACCGCACCAAACCGAGGACATTGGAAGAACTGGAGGACTGAATTCGGGAAGTCATGTCCTCCATCCCGCCGGAGTTCCTGCTAAAGTCAGTGGACGCCATTCCTGGGCGGCTCCAGAAGCTGGTGGAAAGAGTTGGAGCCCACATTGAATTTTAGAGAAAACCTACCATGTATGCCTACCTTTTCATATTATTTCGTCTGAAATAAATGGATAATATACGTATTTTTTTACCAATCCAAAATAGGGAGCTACTTTCCGCCCACCCTGTATATATTATAAAAATATTATACATTCACGAAAAAGGCAAAGCTTAAGTTAAACTGCGCAAAAATTTACATTTTCTTTAACGAGCTAATCTCTAAATCTTAAACTTTTGTAATCTCCTACTCTATATTAATAAATATCCTATATTAAGGCGTATTTTATAATTTATATATTAAACCAATCTTATTATATTGACTTTATTTTGAATATTTTAATAATTTTATAAACCCAAATTATATATCCATTATTTTATTCAAATTGGCCACCAGAGGCTTGAAATTGTAATGAAAAATTTTGTTAATGTTTACATTGTTGAAGAAAGAAATGGCTTCAACATAAGAAAAACCAATTACTTTAAATATTGGTATTCAATTTATAAACTAAAATTATTTTATCATTTTACTTGAGTAATAAAACTATTTAACATCATTTTAGCTACGGGAAGTAAGTAACAAATTCTGGTACTATATATTGTGGGGTGAGGTAAGGAAAAGCATTTAAACAAATTTGAAATGTAAAAATATGAAAATTAACAGTTTTCACATTAGATTAGTAGAACTTACGAAGTTGCCTATATTTTTTAAAATATAGGCAAAGAATCGGCATCGACTAAATTTTTTAATTAGTACATCACATATATATATATACAAAATTATATTTTTTCCCTATCCCCATTACCCCACTCACTCATGTCCTTTATCTTTCTTACCCCTCATTTCCCGTTATCATTTCCTCCACCATCATATACAGTATACAGAAAAATTATTTATTTTTATTTTGGTGGCCGCTAAAGTTCATGGTATGACGTAACACACGTGTATATACAGTGTGTGTGTGTGTGTGTATATATATATATATATATATATTTATATATAATTTTTTTATTTTACCCTTTTTTCATCAGAACCCTCCCCCAATCCTCCCCATTACCTTCAACTCTTCAACCTTTTGTCTTATGACCATAGGCAGATTTATGTATAGGCAGAGTAAGCACCTGCCAAGGGCGGCAAATTTTGTCATATTTCAACCTAAATAGGGCAAAAAACAAAAATAAAAATTAATTATTTGTAAATCCATTTAATTTGTTAGTGCTTATAAGTTTTAAAATAAAAAAGAACAGCGGCCTCTAATAGCAAACTAGCGATATAGTTTTTACTATAGAAGATGTAACGAATATCCCTTCGGTCATAGACATAATACCTTTTGATAATGGTAATATTTTGGACAATATAGTCGTTAGTGAAGGGGAAGTAATGCGCTATATTGATAAAATGAAAACGCGTAAATCACCGGGTCCGGATTCCATATATCCCATACAACTAAAAGCATTAAAAGATAGCATTGTTGTGCCGCTAACAAAGATTTTTAATGCGTCTATTTCTGAGGGTGCGTACCAGATAATTTCAAGTTAGCAAACGTAACACCTATCTTTAAGAAAGGCGATAAAGGTGCGGCGGGAAATTATAGGCCAATCAGTTTAACGTCTGTTGTAGGTAAGCTACTGGAATCAATAATTAGGGATCGTATAGTCGAACACTTAGAAGTGCATAATCTGGTTAGAAATACGCAACACGGTTTTAGGCGAAACAAATCTTGCTTAACTAATCTTTTAGAATTTTTCCAAAGCGTGGTTAACGTTTACGATAGACATCGGGCGGTTGATGTAGTGTATTTAGATTTTCAAAAAGCGTTTGACACCGTGCCGCACAAAAGACTGATTGAAAAAACTAAGGCTCATGGAATCAGGGGTGTAGTAATAAATTGGCTAGAAGAGTGGTTGCGAGGCAGGAAACAGAGGGTGGTCGTTGATGGAGCGGAGTCGTGTTGGGCTAATGTAGCGAGTGGCGTTCCTCAGGGTTCTGTATTGGGCCCCTTGCTTTTTCTTATATATATTAACGATTTAGATGTCGGCCTAGTCAGTACAGTTTCAAAGTTTGCGGATGACACGAAGCTGGGTGTAGGGCGATTAATGACGAAGATAGAGGTAAAATTCAGGAAGATCTGAATAAAATCGTTGATTGGTCAGTCACATGGCAAATGAGATTTAACGTGGATAAGTGCAAAATTATGCATATAGGTTCGCGTAACGGTAATTTTGCGTATATTATGTCAGGGAAAGATTTAACAAGCGTAGAGCAGGAAAAAGATGTAGGAGTTATAGTCACTGGTGATTTAAAAGTAGCGAAACAAAGTACAGCGGCGGTCAATAAGGCGAACAAAGTGTTAGGTTTTATAGCTCGAAATTTTGAGTACAAATCGCGCGATATTATAGTTCCTCTTTATAAATCATTAGTTAGACCCCATTTGGAGTACGCGGTCCAATTTTGGAATCCGCATATGCGCAAAGATATAGACAAAATCGAAAGAGTTCAAAGACGAGCAACTAAGATGATTCCGTCTCTTAGGTCAAAGTCGTACGAGGATAGGCTTAAAGAGTTAAAATTGACTACACTCGAGACTAGGAGGTTAAGGGGATCTAATCCAGGTTTTCAAAATTATGAATGGTTTGATAACGTAGATAGAGATAGCTTTTTCGAAATATCTCATATAATAGGACTAGAAATAACGGGTGTAAGTTGACAAGTAGAAGGTTCGAGACAGCAGTTGCGAAAAACTTTTTTACGCATAGAATAGTAAATAGCTGGAATAGTTTGCCGGTGGAAGTAATTAGTAGCACGTCTATAAACATGTTTAAGAATCGATTGGACGCGCATGTTGATAGAAAGGGTATAGTTTAAGGTAGTAAAATTAAGGCTTTGTGGGGATAGATCCCACAGCTCAACACAAGTGTTGTGGGATATAGGGAGGCAGCGTCTTGGGTTAGGGAATACTCTCTGTCCTTACACACCCATTTAAAGAGATTCCTCTGCCGAGCGGTGCCCCCCATAGTACTGTGAGGTATTGAAAAACTCATGATCTTCACTTGCCCCACAAACACCTTTAAATGGGAGACCCATAATGGGTGCACACACATTTCTACATTACTGTACAGTCTTTACAGCCACACCTACACTTTTCCTCGGAAGTGTATATTGTAATGTATATGGTTGTAAATTTGACTTGGTCCGCATTCGATATGGACCGTGACTTGATGGATACCGTAATGAAATTGACTGGATTCTTTGGATCTGATATATTTGCATGTCCGTTATAAATAGATATAGAGTGTAACATATTTGTGGATAGTAGTCTATTATGACTTGATCCTCTGGATCGAGAGATTCTATCTTTAGTTTTAAATCGATAATTAATTATTTTTAAATTGATAATGTATATGGTTGTAAATTTTGACTTGGTCCGCAATCGATATGGACCGTGACTTGATGGATACCGTAATGAAATTGACTGGATTCTTTGGATCTCATATATTTGCATGTCCGTTATAAATAGATATAGAGTGTAACATATTGTGGATAGTAGTCTATTATGACTTGCTCCTCTGGACCGAGAGATTCTATCTTTAGTTTTAAACCGATAATTAATTATTTTTAAATTGATAATTATTTAGTTTCGTAAAAATTGGTCGTTGCCAATTTACCGGCAGTTTTTACATAAATTTCTTATGTTCTTGTGGTTCGGAACCCACGTAAAATTGTAGGTCCCCTCCGCCACCACGGAGGACATACACAATACACGATTACGAACACAGATAGACCAGCCATGAGTGGACCCTAGGGTCTTTGTTGGTCTGAAACATTATAACATTATTATAACTATAAGCCCTTTAATCCCTGCCTAGGGGTAGCAAAATGGTAAGTAAACCATCCTCCTCATCAAACCCATTGTTTACACAGCTGTGTTAAAATTTTGTTTTTATATCCTTTTCGCCCCCCCCCCCCTTTTTTACCCTTTTAATCCTCTTTTCCGTGAAAACCCCTCCCTCTTCCCACTCCTCCCCCTCCTCCCCCCTCCTACACCTTTCCCTTCGTTTCCATGGCAACTGTCTTCTCCGATTAACCATACTACTATTCCTAATTCATGTTTCCCGTTGATTTAAATCGGTTTTTTCCTTATTTTTCCTCTTTTTTTTAATGAATTTCTCTGATAATAGTTTCGAAGAAAGGAAAATTGTCCAACACTTTTATATAAAATGGTATCTCCATTGCATTTAACTACGTTATAAAGAGATCCTTTTGTCTGATGTCAGATTTTAATAGATTCCTAAATGTGTTCGATCTCCTCTCTCTCTCTCTCTTCTCTCTCTCTCTCTCCCTCTCTCTCTCTCTTTTATATATATATATATAATATATATATATATATATATATATATATAGATATATATATATATATATAAAAGAGAGGGAGAGATCCGAAAAGGTGTTTCTAAAAGATTTATGTAACAAGATATTTCTGGGAATACTCTTTTGGATCTCCTTGTGTATATATATAATGTGAAAGTGATTGTCAATAATGGACCTGGAGGCATATTGATGTCTAAATGTATATACTCGTAATATATTAATTTATACGTAATACACAAAGTTAAAATCGTGCGTTATTGATAGGTTGGTTGAATGATATGCGTATTATTTCTTTATAAAGAATCTTTTACCTTGTTGCGTTATTGGCTTCCCAATTTCAATTTTTTTTACCGCACGCACGGCTTTAAAATCCACGGATGATCAAAACATTTACTTTTTCATTAATGGCAACATTCGAAAAGGGAAAAAAAAAACATGTTGAGAAGCCTTTTCTGTTCATGGAAATTTGCAATTCATCTTTTCATACATATTTTATCAAAAAAAATTTGGAGTGGATACGCCATCTTTTGATCACAGAAAAAAAAAACATTTTTTTTTTTTTTTTTTAAAGTTTATCAACAAATGTATTTTCGTTAGAGTTGTAGATACTTCATTAGATGTATATAGTAGGTAGATATATATATATATATACAGGGTGTCCCATAAGTCGGCATCATAGGAGAAATTCATATTTTTCTATTTCTACAAACCATAATTCATATGCTCGGGATGCCAATTTCCCGTCCACCATTCTGTTCAGTGACGAGGCTGTTTTTTATGGAAATGGTGAGGTAAATCGACAGAACACCCGCTACTGGTCTCAAAAAAACCCTCACTGGTATACCTCTTCAAAGGAACAAGGTGCATCTCGGGTGATGGTATGTTGTGGCATTTGGAAGGATCGCATCATAGGCCCCCTCTTTTTCGATGAACATGTCACTGGAGGCACCTACCTACGTATGCACAAGGAAGAAGCATTTCCCAGTGTCTTGAACGAAGAAGGAAATTTCCCAACATGGTTCCAGCAAGACGGCGCTCCTGCACATTACAGCACCCAAGTAAGGGAATACCTGTACCAACAATTCCCTGGTCATTGGATAGGACGTCGAGGGCCTGTGGAATGGCCAGCTAGAAGCCTGGATCTCACGCCACTAGATTTTTATCTCTGGGGCCACTTGAAAGCGCTGGTATACGCAGAGAAATTAGGAGTGTTGAACATTTGCGGCAGCGCATTATTGGGGCATGTAACACCATTACTCCTGACATCATTCACCGTGTGCTTGCTGACTGGGTATCACGTCTGAATTTGTGTATTCAAAACAATGGTGGACATATTGAGCACGTTCTGTAAATAAAAGCTTTTGTTTTGTATTTTTTTATTATTTTTCCTATGATGCCGGACTTATGGGACACCCTGTGTATATATATATATAGGTATACATATAAACACGTAATAATATTTGTACAGGTATCTATTGATACATACAATAACCTTTTGTAATGTTACGTAAACAATATTTTTTTGGAAAATGAAATAACTTTTATTATGCCATTTACATCTAAAATGAAGCTGTACAAAGATTTTTTATGCTTGTAGAATTTTTTAGAACGATGTTACACTATGCTATTAGATCAAAGTCTGCCGACGCTGTCCATAAAATATAACATACACTCATTTTCTCGGTTTAAAGTACTAAAAAACTTAATAATAGCCTGAAAAACAGAAGTGTTGAAATATTAGTTGGAAGAAATGTAGCACGATGTAAAATTCTGCGCTATTTGTACGTTTTTGTTAAGTACAATCATTCTATTCTCCGTGCTATTAAATTTACCCCAAAAAAAACTGATTTTAAGGCTATTATAAAGCTTAAAAAAAAAATATCCATGATCTCCACTCCTAAATATGAAGTTATCACCATTCGGGATGAATGGCACGTTCATTTATATCTAAATTACTTTTCTTTTAAATTTTTTTCCCTACCAACCAACCAACGTTCATATCTTTTAAGAAATTAGAATTACCAAAGGTCATTTCAGAGCATAATGCAAATACGCAAGCGTAAATTTATTTAACTGTTGACATTGATTAAAAAAAGAGTTGAATTGATCCGCGTAAATGTCACACCTTATCAGGATGCGAAACTTATGCGTTGGTAGAATAATTATATTATGTCGTGGCCACAACGCAACACTGCTTCCCGTGAGATCAGCGGAGTTTAAGCTACTTTTGGTATGTGTAGTAGTTGCATGGGTAACCGTTTTTCGCTTTTAGATGATGTAGGGACCCGTACAAAAGTTCAGATTCCACGTAACGCTGTTGTAGGTCCCCTCTGTTACATGACCTTTGTCCCGTTACGAAGGAGGTTGACCACACACACACACACACACACACACACACAATGTATATAAATAAGGAAACAATACGCAATAGGCTGCGAGACACCGAAGTTTTTCTAACAGTTCCGCATAGCTACAGTATTAAATAAGTCGTGAATGTTCTCCCACATGATCTTAACCAGCAAAGTAAAAGTTTGCTCATCATCAACAGAAGACAACGTTATAAAAGACTATTTTTTATCACAATTAACCATGTTTTGCTTTCCACTGTTGCATGCTGTTCCATGCTAACTTATTTAACTTCAAAATTCTGCAAACTTACGTTTTCTTTCTCCGGAAGTTCAATGGAGTGTTAATTTATTTGCGGTGGATTTGTTTCCCTGATAAATAATAGATTGAAATATCCATTTATATATACTTGCAATAAAAAATTTATATACAGGGTGGGAGAAAAACCTTTAAGATTTTATACATACAATAATTTGTTAATAATAACTAAATTCCAGTGATGATATGCAGTGCATGCGATACTTTCAAAGCAACTAACCAAGGCCAGAATGAGCTAGGCTAGAACAGGAAGGCCATAGGCCCTAGCCCCAGTCAGCGCCATGTCAGTAAGGATGGAATACAGCAACGAAGTAAAAGTGTATCTTGTATCGTGAGCTATTTCTTATAATAATTTTGAAGAAAGTTTGCAGTTATTTCAAGAAAAATATAATAAACCAACACCAAATGCAACCACTCTTCGATGCTGGAAGCTCAATCTTTTGGAAACAGGGAGCCTGGTAAAAGATCGTCGAAGAACAAAGACCAGTAACGGCGACGTGAGAACAACAACAAAGAAAATGCCCTCACAGTTTTTAAATCGATCCAACAACTTTAACGAGAAGAAAAGTCGCAGAGGAATTGGTATTTCCAAATTTTCAGTAGCAAAAATATTGAAATCACATGGGTACTATGATTACAAACCCATTTACTCCCAGTTCATATACGATGATGATTCTGATAGACGACTGCAGTTTGCTGAAACAAAGAGACAAAAGTTCAACAGTGATCCAGATTTCGTTCGAAAGATCAAATTTTCTGATGAATGTGCCTTCGGTTTAATGAGAAAAGAAAACAAACACATCGTTCACTACTAGGTCAAAAAAAAATCCCAAAATACAGTACGATTGGGTAAACCTGTTAAAATGCTACACTAACAGTTTGGGCGTGCATACTGAAAAGTATCCCCTCGATATGTTCAGAAGAACAATGAAGAATTTCACAGAGAGAATCCACAAATGCATCATAACGGATGGAGAACTCTTTGAAGATTAAATTACAATTTGACAAAATATTAGTATGAATAAAATTCTTAACTTTTTGTTTGATTTCTTTCATCATTTGAACACTTACTGTATAATGTTGTTAACTAAATAGTTGTATGTATAAAATCCTTAAAGATTGTGTGTGTGTGTGTGTGTGTGTGTGTCCAGTCAAAATTAACCCTGCTATCATGTATAATTTGGTTTAATTCAAATATAGACAATCAGTAGGAAGCTCAAGACTTTAAGTAAGTAGGCAAAGAGTATTCGAGTAGGAATCCTGCCCAGGCCGCATTGGGCATAAATTTAACAGTAGGATAACGGGTAGAAGTGTTTTTCATTGCGAATGGACTGTACTTAAATGTCAATGTAAAATCCACACGTGACTTGAATCGTCATGACCCAAGTCGTCAGTCGCAAGACGATTCTGGGTGCGGCCGGCCTAACTCTTACTTCACGCTTATGCTTATTAGCCGATTTCGGATTTTCTTTAATGGATTTGATCCCTTTGGTCAACTAGCTACCGAAGTAAGTGGGATTTCAATAGTTAGCTTTAACCCTTTGTCGGACAGTGTGACTTTACTGATTTTGTTCTGGCTAACGCCAGACGATTTTGTTCAGTCTCGGAAAGACCTCTGTGCAGTAAAGAATTAAGCAAACGTCTCTTGACCCTTTACTGCACAAAGGTCTTTCTGAGACTGAATAAAATCGTCTGACGTTAGCCAGAACAAGATCAGTATAGTCACACTGCGCGTCAAAGAGTTAAGAGGTTTCATCTGAAGCTATTTCCGTTGGATACTGTTAGTAATTCAGCAATTTTCCTGTGGTCTCCTGCAATGCGTTGGAGTTAAAGATGTTAAAAGTAGATCCAAGTTTGAACTTTGGCTGAAAGATGTAGATTAAACCTATTTGTTGGTCGGAGACAAGTTAATACTATCCCACCTAAGGATTGTCCTAAGGTTACCAATGATCCCACCTTAGTTAACGTTAAGGTCAGCAAGTTACGCTGGCTGAAAAAGCCGTGAGAAATGCTGATAGTATGTACATATTTCAAGCTACAAGATATACGCCCCAATGTTCCTTTTTCTTACAATGTTGATCGAGTCAATAACAAAGGAAGCGTATTGTTACTTATAACTCGTCTCTAAATGTGTTTTACGGATCTTAGTTCTACTACTCGATAGATGGTAACAGTGGCGGCTCGTGACTAAAAATTCTAGGGGTGCTGTCTCTAAGAATGGGTTGAAATAATTACTGAAATAAAAGGATGAGCATTGAGCAATGAATAAAAGTTTCAAAAAGTTATTGAAAAAGTTATTCAGTGAGCTCATCCTTATATTGTTCTTGATTATTTCAATTGTAAATAAAAAATTTAGGGGTGCTGCAGTTCCGCAGTGCCTACCGACGAGCCGCCACTGGATGGTAATAGATAATTCATGATAGATACGTAAAGGAAAACTAAAATGTTTCAAACAACGTGTGAAAGGTTAGTGCAATCGTATAACTAATTTTAACTCTAGATATTAGCGCTGCTAAGATTCGCTTTAAGATTGACTGTAAGAGTAAATAAAACATTTTTGCTTTTTTACATTAGTGAAGTTCCATAGACAGTTCTCAACTGCGTCATTGTTCCAACCAGAATGTTTGCGTGGGATGCTTTAGCCTACGGGTTCGCCGAGTTATTTGGCGCTTCAACGCTATTAGAATAATTATTCTTTTTTACTGGTCGTAACTTCATCAACTTCGAATTCGCTTTTACTGCTTCTTGACTGGTTATTACTTTGTTGATGTATAGGATGGAATTTTTTGCAGGTTTTTCTGTTTTATGTTTGGGGAAATATTTTCTACATTTGACGTTACCCAACCTCGAGGAAATGCTCCGATAGTACGTACCTACCTATATCCAACAAATCCCCAAAAGGAGGGATGATGCAGAGGGGTCGAACACAGGTCGATCGTGAACATTTGTTCAAACCCAAGTAAAGTAATACATATATATATATATATATATATATATATAGTGTATATATGGGATGAATTTCACAATTAAACACATGACATGAATGAATGATGCAAACCACAAGGAAAAAGAAAAATGATTCCAAGGCCTTTCGTGTATTCCCTGACGAGGTGTATACACTTCTGAATACACGAAAAGCCTTGGAATCATTTTTCTTTTTCCTTGTGGGTTTGCATCATATACTGTGTGTGTGTGTGTGTATATATATAACTTGGGTTTGAACAAATGTTCAGGATCGATATATATATACAGGGCCTATCAGAGGGGGGCTAGGAGGGCCATTTCGCCTGGGCCTCAAGCTTAAGGGGGGCCTC